>JBAKBP010027863.1:0-29464 GCA_037953745.1 Lithodes maja | reverse complement strand
CTAAGCTAAACAATATTTGTACAATTTATAAATGTTTGTACATTCTGGTAATCCTATATTAAAATGTAAAACTTGCAAACTAAACAAACCAAAATTGGGACAAGGACAATATAAAGTCAAATTAAATTATCAAAATCGCTATGTGGAAACAACGCTTACCAAAATGAAAATTATTAAATAAAAGAACACAATCCACCACATAGGGTGTACATTACTACATGAGCAAGTTAATCTGTTTCCCAAGCAAACTAATCGCACATATAACAACGCACTATCGTCACGTTAAAGGAATTAGTCAAGTTTGGGAAGTCCGGGACGTTCTGGTAAATTTTACTAAACTCTGGTCAAGTTTGGGAAGTCCGGGACGTTCTGGTAAATTTTACTAAACTCTGCATGAATAAAGAAACTACATGTTAAATGTCAAAATATTATTTAAAATCAAATTTGCAACATGACAAGACATTAACAATAGTACAAAATACAAATATTGATAAGATATCTATACTATTACAAAATAATATATAAAATACAGTACAGCACTCACTAACGATAGTGCTATCGGGTAGGTACCTGTAAGCATAGCATGCCTCAAGTGACCCCTATCAATAACTACCCTACAAATAACCTACATTTATCGCAGAAATAAACAATGGAAATCGCAAAAGCAAGCAATTGATACTATCGACAATGAATACATATAATATAAAGACAAATAATTGCAAAATATGAAGTAACAACAGATTTAAACAAAGAGTACTCTTGTAACAAGAACACTCAATTTTAACAAAAAATCATCAATATTAATATTAATAATAGAAAAAGAAAAAGATAAACAATAAATACAGACAAAAAGTAAGCAGAGGTTATACAAGAAACTTCAAGTTAAAAATGCTTGATTAAAATTATTGATGTCAAATTTTAGAATACAGTCACAATAATTGACCCTAAAAAGATTAAATTTATGGAACAATTTACTTGCCTCAAAACCTCTGTCTACTAAGAGTCTGTATAGTAACCTAGCTCTAGCCCAAAAGTCATCTACTTTAGTGCAGATTTTACAAAATCTTATTAACTGGGAATAAAAACAATTATAAGTTATTTTACTATCGATATTACTACTAGGGAAAGGAAAGTTTATTACGTTAAAATTAAAATCATCAAATTTGTGATATACTTTAAGTATGCACTGTTCATTAACCTCTGAAGTGCGCACGGGGGTAATTGAAAACCTCCCCCTGTGCTGACGTATTTGAGGTGTTTCCGTCACTAAAATATTCATTGTACCATTAATAGCATTAATAATTATCCATATGCACCTATTATGGGTTGATTATAAAGGTATTAACCTGAAACAACAATAAAACGAGTGAAAACAGCGTTTGGATGGTCAAAATCGGAGATATAGCCCGCGAGTTGTATAATGTATGGGTGAGGCAAGCTACCTTCCCGCCAATTTTCCCCAAGGCCACTGCGACACAGTCGATCGATACTCTCTCTCTCTCTCTTGCACTCGATTGCCATCAGTGATGACAACACCCTGCTTGCAACTCGCTAATGTTAGCACAAAAATATACCTCAGAATAAGGGAATAATAGGGAAAATAGGTGATAACTGAGGAATAGGAGGAAAGTGGGGAAGGAGGGGAGGTAGAGGACTGAGATTTTGCATGGCCCAGGGGCCAAACAAAAATAAAAAAATAAAAAAATAAAAATATTTTTTTTTTTTTTCGATGTCAAAAGTTGATTTTAAATTTTACTTACTCAGGAGAGTCTTCCCGCAGTCCGCCGGGGGAACTCTTAACCCGGGAGCTGCAGGAAGACTCTTAAGAGTTCCCCCGGCGGACTGCGGGAAGACTCTCCTGAGTAAGTAAAATTAAAAATCAACTTTTGACATAGAAATTTTTTTTTTTTTTTTTTTTTTTTTTTTTTTTTTGGCCCCTGGGCCATGCAAAATCTCAGTCCTCTACCTCCCCTCCTTCCCCACTTTCCTCCTATCCCTCAGTTATCACCTATTTTCCCTATTATTCCCTTATTCTGAGGTATATTTTCGTGCTAACATTAGCGAGTTGCAAGCAGGGTGTTGTCATCACTGATGGCAATCGAGTGCAAGAGAGAGAGAGAGAGAGTATCGATCGACTGTGTCGCAGTGGCCTTGGGGAAAATTGGCGGGAAGGTAGCTTGCCTCACCCATACATTATACAACTCGCGGGCTATATCTCCGATTTTGACCATCCAAACGCTGTTTTCACTCGTTTTATTGTTGTTTCAGGTTAATACCTTTATAATCAACCCCTAATAGGCGCATATGGATAATTATTAATGCTATTAATGGTACAATGAATATTTTAGTGACGGAAACACCTCAAATACGTCAGCACAGGGGGAGGTTTTCAATTACCCCCGTGCGCACTTCAGAGGTTAAGAGTCTTCCCGCAGCTCCCGGGTAAACAATCTCTATATTTATATCAAGAAAATTTTCAACTTTATAATTTACGTTATATTGTGTGAGGGGAATAGAATTAGGGTAAATAAGTTTAGCAACTTGATTAAAATTTAACAAATTGCAAACGAGAATATCATCAATATATCTACTATTATTACTTAACAATTTAGCAAGTGCTAATTTTTCTGCGATTATATTTTTCTTGCTACTGTCAACTAAGTCTTTTATATATTTAAATTCTAAAGCAAGCCAGAATAAGTCTGCAATTAAAGGGCTGGCATTTCCACCCATAGGAATTCCTAATATTTGTTTGAAAATGTAAGGCCCGAATCTAACATAAGTATTGAAAAGGAGGAATTTAAGGGCATCTTTAAGTTTAGTTCTATCAAAATATACAGAACTAGTGGGAGTAGAGCTAAGTGATGCATTATTAAAATATGTATAAACATTTATGAAATAATTACCATTCCTAACGAACCTGTCAAAGTGAAAATCTATAATAAAGCAAAGCTCTGAATATACTAAATCTAAAGGCAAATTGGTATACAAAGTTGAAAAGTCGAAGCTATGTACCGAGGTAACTTTCGGCATGGTATTTATTTTATCAATAACTTCTAACGAATTGTCAACACTCCAATAATAGTTAACCTTTCAAACTCGGATGGTACACGTGTGTACCATTATGTTTTGCCCCGAGGAACCCGGGTGGTACAACATTGTACCAGTGGTTGAAAGCCTGTGACCTTGGTGTGTGAGGCGTCGGTCCAACGCATGTAAACAACAGCCGGCTGGACCGACGCCCCGCATCTCCGGCCACAAGAAGGAGAGCGTCGCTTGTTCGTGTGTGCCTGTATGTTGTTGTTAAGTCTCGAAAAGTATTGTAAAGTGGCTGTTGTTGCCGTAAGTTATCTCCACTGAAATCATCATCACAACTCAACTAGTTGACTTAGAGAGCTCTACTTTACGCCATTCTACAGGTAAATAACACAGCTACGCTTGGGGATGCGCAGGAATGCGGGAAGCAGTCAGCATAACAATGATACGGTAGCCTAGCCTAGACGTTTTTCGGCCAAAACACCCGGGTTTCGGACAATATTTATGTAATGCGTAGCCGGGGCTGGAGGGTTGCCAGTTCTTCTCATGATGGTATTACAATAGCTTTTATGAGTACTTTTAATGTATTTTAAGAGATTTACAACTTGTTCTGATAGAGTTTTAGTGGTAGCAAATTTTGCTCCGGCAATAAAGCAATATTTATAAGGTCTTTTATGAAATTTAGGTAACATGTATAATTTTGCAATGCACTTTGTGACGCATGTCGAGTATGAGCATGCTGTACAGAACGCCCAGTCAGGCCCCACCCTCGCTAGGATCGTCAGGGCAGGAACTTTGGCTGTAGTCTGTGTAGAGTTTCCTAACTCAGTTTATGTGAACCGTTGTACTATAAGTATTATCATTATGTATTTTGTTTTCATCTGAGTCAACGAGTTCTATTTTATATCATTAGTTATAAGTATTGTGTGTGGGACTTATATGTAATGATGAGAGGAGAGAGAGAGAGATGTTACGTAACGGGGACCAGTGAGTGCGCCACGCGGGCAGATAGGCCTAATTCCCTCCTCCCTTCCTCCCTCTCAGAGCGTGGGAAATCCTTTGTCGATCCCAGATTGAGAGAGAATATGACGTCATGATTGCCAGTGGGCGGTCCTTAAGTAGTTTGAGATATGCCGCTAGAGGGCCGAGTATAAAAAGAGAGGTTCTTGCCACCATTTCTTCAGAACTCATCAGGCAAAGCGACTTCTCATATCCCTTGCAACTATCCATATTCTTCCGACTGATGTGAACTTTCTCTACTCTCTGAACAGCCTATCTTCTTCTCTTCTCGTCCCTGTTTAACCTCCATGACCCCTTTGGTGCAGATTTAGTCAGCCAAAGTATTATCGCTTGAGTTCTCACGAGATAAGTGCCTGTTAGATAGCCTATTTTTGGAAGGGTTAACTAGAATAGGATTGATTGATGTTTGTTGCACTCGTATATGCATTTCCCTGTGTGCGATTATTCATGTTCCTGTTTTCTGCTGGTTTAGGCAATGCTAGACTGGGATAGGGTTTCTGAGTTGTGATTTCCTATGAGTACTAGGTTGCGGTTGAACCAGTACAATTGCAACGGAGACGTGGAACGCCTAGGTGGTCTTTCTGACTGTGTACCGTGGGAGTTTAGCACTGTGTTGCGAGTGAGGGCTTTTGCCTGTGCCACCCAACACTGTGCTATCTCATTTGCTTGACTTTGAGAGGATCGCCAGGAGAGAACCAGATACTAGTGATCTGGATCTCTCAAGAGAGCATCCCGTCAATTACCGTAATTTGGCCGCACAGTCTTAAGGACCTCGCTAGGCTACGAGCCGCTTGCTCAGCCATTGTCTCTTAACCTTAGATATCCCAGCTAGACTTTGCTCGACCAGCAGATACAGTATAGTATTGAAGCTTCTCCTTATGTATATTATTGTTTAAGCACTATTGATTTCATGTGTGGCACGCTTAGCTACTTCAGAGATTAGTGGCCCACGAGCACAATCTTAGTAGGCTATTGCCAGTGCATTGTCGGAGTACTTCTTCTTAATGTTTGCCATATCCTATTGCTTATTCTTCTAATTCTTCTTATGTCAATTTAAAGCCTTTAATTACCAGTGAGTTATTCATTAAATTGCTGTTCAAAATCCGATACTTACTTCTTATGAGTATTCGAGAAGCATCTAACTTATCAGAAGATTCCTTGCTTGATGCTCGAGGACTATTGTTTAACGTAACGTAATAGTGCCGATCCGAAGTAGAGGGTGGAGGACTTCTTAAGTTCTTAGTTCAAGGGTGGATTACTTCGGCTTCGGCCAACACTATTCTTTAGTGTTGTAGTACTTTCTTCTTTGTTTGATTGTTGACCAGACTAGATAACTCCCGTCTAGTTATTAGTCTGTTGTGTGAAACGCTAGTACCGAGTTCTTGTATACCCCGTTATAGCAGATAGAACTCTGGAGGGTAGTGGCGTTTTTTGTTCGGCTGGCAGTACTCTGGGGTTGGGATCGTGTGTTTCCGTTGTGGCAGCGAGCCATACTCGAGTCCTGTGTAAGAGCCCTAGTGTACCCGAGTGCCCGGTCGTAACAAATGGCGACCTTGCTTAGGATTTTGTGAACAGTATAAATTTTTGCAGAATTGTACAACATTTGTTTGTTCGTACTTTAGCGTACATATTGAAGAATATTTTTTTTTGTAAGGCAATTAGGAGAGCATTTAAGAGACTCCAGTTAATTTAGTAATTAGTGCTTACATAAGGGAGTTTAACACTTTTGTCTCGAGAATTTTTTGTGAACTTCAGTATGTCGGGCCCTAGTACTGACGAGGAGCGAGAGATGCTAAGTGAGGAGGTGCCGTTAGTAACTAGTGAGGAGGATGCTAGACTTTTTGTGAGTAAGCGGTACCACGTGACGGAGGAGAGGCTGACTGGGGTGAATGTTTATGGCTTGCACCTGATAGCCAAGGTTTTGGGTCTATCCAATGTAGGAGGGATGTCCAAGGGGGAGCTGATTTCCTGGGTGTTGCGTGGGCGACATGGGGTTTCGGAGGGGAGGGCGTTTGGGGGGGTTCCTCCCCAGATCCCCTCTCACTCGACTCCCACAGTGCCGTCCACTCAGTTGCCGGAGGTTAGCACTCTCCCACAGAGGGATGAGCATTGGAAGATTGGAGTGCCCTCGGGCGGTGCGTATGGTGGTTCCCCAGTTCTTGCCCCCCCTCCTTCAGTAGTGGCAGCTCCCTCTTCCTGCCTGTCTCCAGATATGATATTTAGACTTGAGCTTGCTAAAATTGAGGCTGAGTCTAGGAAGCAGGAGAATGAGACTGAGGTTAGGAAGCAGGAGAATGAGACTAGGAGGCATGAGATTGAGGTTAGGAGGCACGAGGCTGAGCTTAGGTACGACTCAGAGAAATATTGTGCTCAAATAGATTTAGATAAGACTCGTGCAGAGTCGACAGGGATTCGGATGGGCCGTGAGGGCCAAGTAAGAGAACAGTCCTTGTCCCACTTAGTCAAGTTGGTGCCGGCATTTAGTGAAACTGAAGTCACAGAATTTTTTAATCGTTTTGAGAAGTGTAGGGAGCATAATTGGCCTGAAGAGAAGTGGGCAGCTCTGGTCTCCTCAAGACTTACGGGTAAGGGTCTGAAGGCTTATGATGCACTGCCTTTAGAGTCTTGCATTGACTACCCAGAATTGAAGAGAGCTGTCCTACGGGCATACGAGTTGCAACCAGAAACATATCGATTGAAGTTTCGGGGTGTTACAAAGACTAGGGAGGCGACCTTTCTTGAGCATGCCCGGGACTTAAAAGATGCACTTACAAACTGGACACGTTCTGAGAAAGCTGAGACGGCCGAACAGTTGACGGAGCTGTTTCTGCTCGAGCAGTTTTATAAGTGTACAGGTGCAGAAATGACTTTAACTATTAAAGAAAAGAATCCAAAAACTCTACAGGAGGCAGCTGAGATGGCTGACCTCCGGCTATCATTAATTCGTGGGTGCGGGTCTGCCCAGCGTAGTGAGGCAGGTAACAAGGGGCGTGACGCCCCACCCCCCCGAGTTAGTAATATATCTTATGCAAACAAGTACAAGAGTTATGATACCAAGACTGACCACAAGACTAGCACCGTCCCATTTAAGAAGGGGCCGGGCCCTTCCCAGTACCAAGGGAAGCCCAAAGGGGAGTTAGAGTGTTATCAATGTCATAAAAAAGGGCACTTTGCAAGAGTCTGTCCTAGCAAACCACCTACAGCAGCTGTGTCTTTGGCCTGCAACATTGGTGTGTCTCTGAAGCCTTCTGAGTTTGCCCGGGGCAGTTCGTCAGAGGCTGAGGCACAGCCAATGCAGAAGCACCTGGGAGGCTCGAACCCTGCTCAGGATGTTTTTTGCGACCATAGAGGACGGGGTTGCGTGATGTGGGCGGGGCGCAAGCATGGAGTAGAGGTCTTGCGTGATACAGGTGCTTCCCAGACTTTGATGAAAAACTTGACTGGCTACCCTATAAATGCGGCTCGGGTGGTGGTGGTGCAGGGTATTAATGCAACTCGGTCATACCCGCTGGTGCGGTTGGAGTTGGAGGTGGATGGTGTGGCACGTGAATTGGATGTTGGGATTGTGGAGAAACTGCCAGTGGAGGGCGTCGACCTTCTTCTCGGCAACGACTTTGCAATGCCCGCTTCTGAGGTTCTACCCTTAGTCGTTGCCGAGAGGCCGGCCGACGTGAGTAGGGAAGAGCGAGAGTGGGTCGAGCGGTGCCAGGCACAACCCATGGCGTGTGCTGTCACCCGAGCTCGGGCAGCTAAAGTGTCACAGCCTAGTCCTCCGTCTTCAGACCAGCAGAGGAACGATCAACAGGAGGAGGCTAAAGCTGGAGTTGGTTTTAAGAGTTTTGACTCGGCGGCTCTCCTGGGTGATTCAGTATTAGCACCATTACTTAGTTCTGGAGTAGCCCCTGGGCCTGTCATCGAGAGTGACGAGGCTGGGCATGACGAGTCTCCACGACAGCAACGTTATGAACATCGAGAGAGACAGAGGGAGCAGCTCAGTATCGGGGAGGGTCATGCATTGCTCCGGGAGCAGTTAGATCGCTTGGCACCCTCAGATATACGTCGGTTGCAGCTGGAGGACCCTGAGCTCCAAACGTGTGCTAATGGAGCTGTGGAGCTCGACGAGGACGGTGATGCACAGCCGGGAGATTTTTTTTATTTAGATGGCATCCTGTACCGGCGTTTTCAAGACCCTAACCGTAGCTGGAAGATGGGGTCCGGGGTAGTGGACCAGTTGATGGTGCCGCGGGAGTGCAGGGATAGCCTACTGAGTTTGGCGCATGACACACCGCTGGCAGGACATTTGGGGGTAAGAAAAACGGTGGCGGCTTTGGGGAAGTTGTTTTGGTGGCCGGGGATGAAGTCTCATGTGCAGTCCTGGATAAACTCATGTGATATTTGTCAACGGGTCGGGAAACCAAACCAAGTTATTCCTAAAGCTCCGTTGCACCCTATTCCTGTAATTGGGCCACCTTTTAGTAAGATTGTTGTTGACATGGTTGGTCCCCTCCCTCCCACAAAGGCTGGTAATAAATTTTTGTTAACCATCATGGATGTTGCCACTAGATACCCCGATGCATACCCCATGAAAAACGGCATGGCTAAGACGGTAGTCAGTAACTTGTTGTGGTACTTTTCAAGGTACGGGTACCCGGAGGAGATTCAGTCTGATCAGGGGTCCAATTTCACCTCCAATCTCTTTAAGCAAACAATGCAACAGCATGGAATACGGGCGGTGGTATCGTCAGCGTATCACCCTGAGAGCCAAGGGGTGCTTGAGCGGTGGCATGCCACCCTTAAAAGCATGCTCAGGTGTTATTGTGCTGATAACGGAAGAGATTGGGATCTTGGATTGCCGTATGTACTGTTTGCTGCTCGGGAAGTGCCTGGTGAGAGCCTGGGATTTAGTCCAAACGAGCTGATTTTTGGACACCGAGTCAGGGGCCCCCTTAATATGCTGCGGGAAATTTGGGAAGGAACTGTGCCGCCTTGTTCCTTGTTGAAGTATGTGTTTGAAAGCCGTGAGCGCATGCTTAAGAGTCTGGAGATGGCAGGTCGGAATTTAACAGGGTCACAAGCTTTAATGAAGGACAGGTATGATCGCAAAGTGAAGCTCCGGGAGTTCATTGTGGGACAGGAGGTGTTGATTTTGTTGCCTTTGGTGGGTAACCCCTTGTCGGCGAAGTATACTGGACCCTATAAAATTGTGGAGAAAATTTCGGACCTAGATTACCTTGTTGCCACTCCAGACAGGAGGAAGAAGAATCAGTTATGTCACGTGAACCTGATAAAAGAGTATGTGAGGCGCCCCTCTGAGCCTCTCACTGTCCCTGTGTTGGCTTGTTGCGGCCGTGGTGGAGAAGGAGAGGGGGACAGTCAAGCTTCAGAGGAGGATAGCTGGGATCACCATGTTTCAGCGGATCAGTGGGCGGGGAACTCGAGCCTAAGGGCTGACGAGGCTATAGCCCATTTGCCTGAGCCGCAATTTGAAGCTATCCGTCAGTTGCTCGGTTTATACCCCACTGTATTCGCTGAACATCCAGGCCTCACTACTCAGGCTATGCATGATGTTGACGTGGGGCACCATCTACCCTTTAAGTCAATCCCATACCGTGTGCCCCCCATAAAACTACCCGCTCTGAGGGATGAGTTGGAGTATATGCTCGGTAGAGGGTTGATAGAGAAAGGTACCGTTAAATGGACTTCCCCCGTAACACTGCAGCCTAAACCAGATGGCAAGGTACGCTTCTGTATTGATTTCCGTAGGCTAAACGGTTTGACTCCAACTAACCCATATCCTCTTCCTCGGGTTGATGATAGTGTTGATAAAATTGGTAATGCTCGGTTTTTGTCTAAAGTTGATTTAGTAAAAGGTTACTGGCAAGTACCTTTGTCCGAGCGCGCTAAAGAGGTATGTGGTTTTGTGGTGGACGGGAGTACTTACCGGTGTAATGTTATGCCCTACGGACTTAAGAATGCACCAGCAACGTTTCAGAACCTGATGAATGAAATTGTCAAGGACATTCCAAATTGCACCGTATACTTGGACGATGTAATCATTTATGATGACGACTTTGAGAGCCATTGTGAGCACCTGGAGACCTTGTTCCGGAAACTTAGTGAAGCAAGTCTGGTAGTAAATTTGGCAAAGTGTGACTTCGTAAAAGCCACTGTGCAGTACCTTGGGTTTGTAGTGGGAAGGGGACAGGTGTGCCCTCCTCAGAACAAGGTACAGGCTATCAATAAATTTCCGCACCCAACCACCAAGAAGCAGATCATGAGATTCTTGGGTATGATAGGCTACTACAGACGCTTTATAAAAGGTTACTCCACGGTGTTGGCACCTCTCACAGATTTGTTATCTAAAGACAAAAAGTTTTTGTGGGCGCCTGAGTGTGAAAAGGCTTTTAATTTAGTGAAGCATTTGCTGTGTACTCACCCGATACTCAGGGCCCCAGACTTTAACAGGCCTTTTCAGCTGGCAACAGATGCTAGTGGTGTAGGGGCTGGTGCCGTCTTGCTACAGACAGACAATGAAGGTGTGGAACACCCAGTAAGTTTCTTTTCTAAGAAGTTCAATGCTGCACAAAAGAACTATTCTACAATAGAAAAGGAATTACTGGCGATTGTGCTGTCACTCAGGCACTTCGAGGTGTATGTTCCAGCCTATGGCCCAGTCGTGGTTATCTACACTGATCATCACCCTTTGAGATTCCTAAATCAATTTCACAATCGCAATATGAGACTGACCCGGTGGTCATTGATGTTGCAGGAGTATAACCTGGACATCCGGCATATTGCGGGATGTGACAATGTGATTGCGGATTGTTTATCGAGGGTAGATGATCAGTCGTAGGCTATCACAGGTGTATGATCCCGAAGAGATTGACACACGGGTAGCCTCCTGCTTTGGTTTGAGTAGTATTTTGCGCTTGGTGCTTGTTGGCTCGCGGTTGTAGCCCAGCGTATTGGGTCGTAAAGCAGGATTGTTGAGCGTTTGGTATAGAAGAAAATAGGCTGCCCTTATAGTGCAGCCGGAAAAAAACATATTAAAATATAAAAATCATATAAAAACTCTTTCTTTTTGATATAGATAATTGTATAAGTTTGTCATAGCCTATAGTGTTTGAGTAGTCCACGAACTATCAAACGGCTGAGCTGCTGTAAGCTCGCTCTGGGAGCATGATATTATGTCTTTTACTATTGTTGGGAGGAGTTATGAAATGTGAATTTTTTTTTTATAAGATGTGTTTTAGTGATAAACTCAGCGTTGTTTTAGTGCCATGCGGTCGCTGGGTGTGAGGGGTTTGATGGGGTTCTGTATATCAGATTTTAGCTCAGGGTTGAGCAAGTAAAATCTTGGGGGAGGTGTGACGCATGTCGAGTATGAGCATGCTGTACAGAACGCTCAGTCAGGCCCCACTCTCGCTAGGATCGTCAGGGCAGGAACTTTGGCTGTAGTCTGTGTAGAGTTTCCTAACTTAGTTTATGTGAGCCGTTGTACTATAAGTATTATAAATATGTATTTTGCTTTCATCTGAGTCAACGAGTTCTATTTTATATCATTAGTTATAAGTATTGTGTGTGGGACTTATATGTAATGATGAGAGGAGAGAGAGAGAGATATTACGTAACGGGGACCAGTGAGTGCGCCACGCGGGCAGATAGGCCTAATTCCCTCCTCCCTTCCTCCCTCTCAGAGCGTGGGAAATCCTTTGTCGATCCCAGATTGAGAGAGAATATGACGTCATGATTGCCAGTGGGCGGTCCTTAAGTAGTTTGAGATATGCCGCTAGAGGGCCGAGTATAAAAAGAGAGGTTCTTGCCACCATTTCTTCAGAACTCATCAGGCAAAGCGACTTCTCATATCCCTTGCAACTATCCATATTCTTCCGACTGATGTGAACTTTCTCTACTCTCTGAACAGCCTATCTTCTTCTCTTCTCGTCCCTGTTTAACCTCCATGACCCCTTTGGTGCAGATTTAGTCAGCCAAAGTATTATCGCTTGAGTTCTCACGAGATAAGTGCCTGTTAGATAGCCTATTTTTGGAAGGGTTAACTAGAATAGGATTGATTGATGTTTGTTGCACTCGTATATGCATTTCCCTGTGTGCGATTATTCATGTTCCTGTTTTCTGCTGGTTTAGGCAATGCTAGACTGGGATAGGGTTTCTGAGTTGTGATTTCCTATGATTACTAGGTTGCGGTTGAACCAGTACAATTGCAACGGAGACGTGGAACGCCTAGGTGGTCTTTCTGACTGTGTACCGTGGGAGTTTAGCACTGTGTTGCGAGTGAGGGCTTTTGCCTGTGCCACCCAACACTGTGCTATCTCAATTGCTTGACTTTGAGAGGATCGCCAGGAGAGAACCAGATACAAGTGATCTGGATCTCTCAAGAGAGCATCCCGTCAATTACCGTAATTTGGCCGCACAGTCTTAAGGACCTCGCTAGGCTACGAGCCGCTTGCTCAGCCATTGTCTCTTAACCTTAGATATCCCAGCTAGACTTTGCTCGACCAGCAGATACAGCATAGTATTGAAGCTTCTCCTTATGTATATTATTGTTTAAGCACTATTGATTTCATGTGTGGCACGCTTAGCTACTTCAGAGATTAGTGGCCCACGAGCACAATCTTAGTAGGCTATTGCTAGTGCATTGTCGGAGTACTTCTTCTTAATGTTTGCCATATCCTATTGCTTATTCTTATAATTCTTCTTATGTCAATTTAAAGCCTTTAATTACCAGTGAGTTATTCATTAAATTGCTGTTCAAAATCCGATACTTACTTCTTATGAGTATTCGAGAAGCATCTAACTTATCAGAAGATTCCTTGCTTGATGCTCGAGGACTATTGTTTAACGTAACGTAATAGTGCCGATCCGAAGTAGAGGGTGGAGGACTTCTTAAGTTCTTAGTTCAAGGGTGGATTACTTCGGCTTCGGCCAACACTATTCTTTAGTGTTGTAGTACTTTCTTCTTTGTTTGATTGTTGACCAGACTAGATAACTCCCGTCTTGCTATTAGTCTGTTGTGTGAAACGCTAGTACCGAGTTCTTGTATACCCCGTTATAGCAGATAGAACTCTGGAGGGTAGTGGCGTTTTTTGTTCGGCTGGCAGTACTCTGGGGTTGGGATCGTGTGTTTCCGTTGTGGCAGCGAGCCATACTCGAGTCCTGTGTAAGAGCCCTAGTGTACCCGAGTGCCCGGTCGTAACACTCTCTCTCTCTCTCTCTCGTTATAGAGTGCAGCACAGTTGATTCATTTAAACTTCACCTAGACAAGTATCTTGCATCGAACCCGCGACTGACTGCGTTTGAAAATGAATAACTTTATTTTATCCCCCCCTCAGCTACTAACCCATCTGTCCCCTACTAACTTCCTAATCCTGCCACGGACATTAGTTCCAGGGCAGTAGTTCCCTTTCAAATGTTCCCTTACCCACTCTAAACCACCCACTGTTTGGACAATTGATCCTCAGTGCTTTGGAGGACCAGCAACCTAGAAGGGTCACCAGACCTGTTGTTGCTTGATTTCCTTTGTACTCCTTTGTACTCTCTCTCTCTTGCAAAACTTTCTGCTTCAATACGAATACAACACGCAACCATGGCTGGAAGTTAGAATTGAAAAGATTCATCACTAGTAATTGTGGACACTTTTTCACATAAGATCTGTTCTATTTGGATAAAACATCCATCAGAAGTTGTAAACAGTTCTTCAGTAGAGCAGTTCGAAGAAAGAGTAGATAGTATTTTGCACACTAGGTACTGAATGTAGTGCACTAAACAAGTCTCTCTCTTCCACATAAATTATCTCCCCGGCATTGACAGCAAGGTCTCCGAGATACTAACTATTCATTGTAACTCCTTGTAACACTGGCTCTGGCTCTCTCTCTCTCTCTCTCTCTCTCTCTCTCTCTCTCTCTCTCTCTCTCTCTCTCTCTCTCTCTCTCTCATTACCTGTGCTTGATATTTTGTTTGTATACCTGTAAATGTATACTGTATATTTATACGCAATTCTATCTTTCCTCTCTATCCATTAATGGTTATGTATTTATCATTCTGTCTTGCTCTCCTCCCACATTATATATTCGCCAAGAAGTAAACAAATATTCCCGTTTTCTCCTTCCCACATTATACTGTATATTCACCGAAAACGAAAAGTAAACAAATTACTCCGTTTTCTCCCTCCCACATTTTATATTCACCAAAAAGTAAAGAAATATTCCTGTTTTCTCCATCTATTATTAAGCTTCTATGGGTAACTATGCAAATGTTCATCACCCCCACTCTTTCTAAAGCTAATGAGGCGAATTTGTAGGATAATTGGGTCCCATAATCTTATTAAGGGGGTCACCGGCTTTTTTTTTTTATCTTTCTCTCATTTTCTCTCTTTCCCTGGCTTGTATCCATTCGGCCCCATTTAGCCAACTGTTTTAAGACGTTTATCCCCATCCAGGTGTCGATTTCTTCCTGGCGAGCGATAGCGAGCCAGCATTTTATGGAGAAATTCGGCTTCGCCGGAGAAATTTTTCTATCGAAAAATGTACAAATTTAACTTTATGTCAAAACAAAAATATATATATGCTGGCTCGCTACCGCTCGCTAGGAAAATATTGACACCTGGATGGGGGTAAACGTCTTAAAACAGTATGCTGAATGGGGCCTAATGGATACAAACCAAAAAGAGAGGGAGAGAAAGAGAAAAAAAAGCGAAGTTGGCTCCCTTGACACCAGCCTCAACGGTTCCCAATGAAGTGTATCAAGTATCCACGTGACTACACTGTAAAATGTCAAGGGTAAAACACAGGTATATAACATAATTGGGTATCTTGATAATGATATACCTTGCTAGCCTTTTATAACACAGGTATATAACATAATTGGGTCTCTTGATAGTGATTTACCTTGCTATCCTTTTATAACACAGGTATATAACATAATTGGGTCTCTTGATAGTGATTTACCTTGCTAGCCTTTTATAACAGGTATATAACATAATTGGGTCTCTTGATAGTGATTTACCTTGCTAGCCTTTTATAACACAGGTATATAACATAATTGGGTCTCTTGATAGTGATTTACCTTGCTATCCTTTTATAACACAGGTATATAACATAATTGGGTATCTTGATAATGATATACCTTGCTAGCCTTTTATAACACAGGTATATAACATAATTGAGTCTCTTGATAGTGATTTACCTTGCTAGCCTTTTATAACACAGGTATATAACATAATTGGGTCTCTTGATAGTGATTTACCTTGCTAGCCTTTTATAACACAGGTATATAACATAATTGAGTCTCTTGATAGTGATTTACCTTGCTAGCCTTTTATAACACAGGTATGTAACATAATTGGGTATCTTGAGAGTGATTTACCTTGCTATCCTTTTATAACACAGGTATATAACATAATTGGGTATCTTGATAGTGGTTTACCTTGCTAGCCTTTTATAACACAGGTATATAACATAATTGGGTCTCTTGATAGTGATTTTACCTTGCTATCCTTTTATAACACAGGTATATAACATAATTGGGTCTCTTGATAGTGATTTACCTTGCTATCCTTTTATAACACAGGTATATAACATAATTGGGTCTCTTGATAGTGATTTACCTTGCTAGCCTTTGTTACGACCGGGCACTCGGGTACACTAGGGCTCTTACACAGGACTCGAGTATGGCTCGCTGCCACAACGGAAACACACGATCCCAACCCCAGAGTACTGCCAGCCGAACAAAAAACGCCACTACACTCCAGAGTTCTATCTGCTATAACGGGGTATACAAGAACTCGGTACTAGCGTTTCACACAACAGACTAATAACTAGACGGGAGTTATCTAGTCTGGTCAACAATCAAACAAAGAAGAAAGTACTACAACACTAAATAATAGTGTTGGCCGAAGCCGAAGTAATCCACCCTTGAACTAAGAACTTAAGAAGTCCTCCACCCTCTACTTCGGATCGGCACTATTACGTTACGTTAAACAATAGTCCTCGAGCATCAAGCAAGGAATCTTCTGATAAGTTAGATGCTTCTCGAATACTCATAAGAAGTAAGTATCGGATTTTGAACAGCAATTTAATGAATAACTCACTGGTAATTAAAGGCTTTAAATTGACATAAGAAGAATTATAAGAATAAGCAATAGGATATGGCAAACATTAAGAAGAAGTACTCCGACAATGCACTGGCAATAGCCTACTAAGATTGTGCTCGTGGGCCACTAATCTCTGAAGTAGCTAAGCGTGCCACACATGAAATCAATAGTGCATAAACAATAATATACATAAGGAGAAGCTTCAATACTATGCTGTATCTGCTGGTCGAGCAAAGTCTAGCTGGGATACATAAGGTTAAGAGACAATGGCTGAGCAAGCGGCTCGTAGCCTAGCGAGGTCCTTAAGACTGTGCGGCCAAATTACGTTAATTGACGGGATGCTCTCTTGAGAGATCCAGATCACTAGTATCTGGTTCTCTCCTGGCGATCCTCTCAAAGTCAAGCAAATGAGATAGCACAGTGTTGGGTGGCACAGGCAAAAGCCCTCACTCGCAACACAGTGCTAAACTCCCACGGTACACAGTCAGAAAGACCACCTAGGCGTTCCACGTCTCCGTTGCAATTGTACTGGTTCAACCGCAACCTAGTACTCATAGGAAATCACAACTCAGAAACCCTATCCCAGTCTAGCATTGCCTAAACCAGCAGAAAACAGGAACATGAATAATCGCACACAGGGAAATGCATATACGAGTGCAACAAACATCAATCAATCCTATTCTAGTTAACCCTTCCAAAAATAGGCTATCTAACAGGCACTTATCTCGTGAGAACTCAAGCGATAATACTTTGGCTGACTAAATCTGCACCAAAGGGGTCATTGGTTAAAAAGGGACGAGAAGAGAAGAAGATAGGCTGTTCAGAGAGTAGAGAAAGTTCACATCAGTCGGAAGAATATGGATAGTTGCAAGGGATATGAGAAGTCGCTCTGCCTGATGAGTTCTAAGGGACAATGCGGCTAGACTTCCCTTTTTATACTCGGCCCTCTAGTGAGCATATCACCAACTACTAAGGACCGCCCACTAGCAATCATTACGTAATATTCTCTCTCAATCTGGGATCGACAAAGGATTTCCCACGCACTGAGAGGGAGGAGGGAGGAGGGAGGAGGGAATTAGGCCTACCTGCCCGCGTGGCGCACTCACTGGTCCCCGTTACATACTCTCTCTCTCCTCTCATCATTACAAATAAGTCCCACACACAACACTTATAACTAATGATATAAAATAGAACTCGTTGACTCAGATGAAAACAAAATACATATTTATAATACTTATAGTACAACGGCTCACATAAACTAAGTTAGGAAACTCTACACAGACTACAGCCAAAGTTCCTGCCCTGACGATCCTAGCGAGAGAGGGGCCTGACTGGGCGTTCTGTACAGCATGCTCATACTCGACATGCGTCACACCTTTTATAACACAGGTATATAACATAATTGGGTCTCTTGATAGTGATTTACCTTGCTATCCTTTTATAACACAGGTATATAACATAATTGGGTCTCTTGATAGTGATTTACCTTGCTAGCCTTTTATAACACAGGTATATAACATAATTGGGTCTCTTGATAGTGATTTACCTTGCTATCCTTTTATAACACAGGTATATAACATAATTGGGTCTCTTGATAGTGATTTACCTTGCTATCCTTTTATAACACAGGTATATAACATAATTGGGTCTCTTGATAGTGATTTACCTTGCTAGCCTTTTATAACACAGGTATATAACATGATTGGGTCTCTTGATAGTGATTTACCTTGCTAGCCTTTTATAACAGGTATATAACATAATTGGGTCTCTTGATAGTGATTTACCTTGCTAGCCTTTTATAACACAGGTATATAACATAATTGGGTCTCTTGATAGTGATTTACCTTGCTAGCCTTTTATAACACAGGTATATAACATAATTGGGTCTCTTGATAGTGATTTACCTTGCTATCCTTTTATAGCACAGGTATATAACATAATTGGGTCTCTTGATAGTGATTTACCTTGCTAGCCTTTTATAACACAGGTATATAACATAATTGGGTCTCTTGATAGTGATTTACCTTGCTATCCTTTTATAGCACAGGTATATAACATAATTGGGTCTCTTGATAGTGATTTACCTTGCTAGCCTTTTATAACACAGGTATATAACATAATTGGGTCTCTTGATAGTGATTTACCTTGCTATCCTTTTATAGCACAGGTATATAACATAATTGGGTCTCTTGATAGTGATTTACCTTGCTAGCCTTTTATAACACAGGTATATAACATAATTGGGTCTCTTGATAGTGATTTACCTTGCTATCCTTTTATAAGATGGGTATTTTACTACTAGGATATTTTCAGAAGTGTATCTCATTATGGAAACTTTAATTACCCTTTCCATAACATGTTAGCCAGAATATAATGAAAATGGTTTCAACACACTAAAAATATATTAAAGAGATGTATATATATTTGATTTAATATAATGCTCGCCAGAATATATTGACTCGCCAGAATATATTGACTAAGACCTGAACATTACTATAAGGGTATACAGATGCCTATTTTTTTTAGAAAGGTTTGTGCTGTGCTCGTTCATATTAACTTAAGTTTAACAGATGATTGTAGTTATTGATATATATATATATATATATATATATATATATATATATATATATATATATATATATATATATATCGGAAATGGGAACGTTCCTGGGGAATCTCAACTTCAGGAGGAAAAGAATGACTAGGGACGTAAGAACCAACATCTTTATTACACACATTTTCAAACGTTTCGACATATAGTGTATGCCATCATCAGTGACCTAAAAGTGAACAAAAACGAAAACATTAATTTATTGAGGGATATAAAGTCTGTAGATTTAAATCTGAGTAACGCTAAAACCTAAAACTAAATAAAATAAAAGTTATAGATACTAAACATTTAAATTTGAAAACTTATGGGGGATTAGGCAACACTTAAGGGGAAAGCAGAAGTCGAAATATTGAGTTTAGGTTGAATTTTCTTAATGTGAAGGGATTCTAAAATTCTCAAGTTTACAGAAGAGCAACTATCAATGATTTTAAAGTTGTCCTTGTTTAGCGGAATTTTACATGCCTTAGTGCAATGGTCCCTCACAGCAGAGTGAGGAGGGTTTGTGAATGGTTGACCCGTCCTGTAAGACTGACCTAAATGCTCATCAACTCGAGTCTTAAGTGAGCGAACAGTGCTGCCCACATATCCCGCTTGGCAACTGGGACAATTAAAACTATAAACAATTGACGAGCGTAGGTTGTCTGGCAGGCGGTCTTTAAAATGAAAAAATGAACCAATTGTGAACTTATTAACAGGTATGAATTTAAAGATCTTGTCTGGGTAAAATTTAAGTAAGGTAATCTCAAGAGACGTTATTATTTTCTTGGTCCAGTCACCTAGATAAGGAATGCAAAAATAAATGACCTCATTACTTGCTGTGGGAATAGACATTTTGGGTTGGAATTTCTTGTTTAGGAATCTGCCTAGTTGTTTATCAAAGAATGATCCAGTATATCCATTATTACTAAAATACTTCCTCAAAACGTTAACTTCATTATGGAACATAAAATAATTAGATGAGAGGCTAAACGCTCGATGGAGGAGAGTCTTGATGCTATTTAGTATAAAATTAAAATGAGAGAAACTGAAAAAACTAGTGCCTAAACCCGAGAAGGTTGGTTTCCTAAAAATCGAGATAGTTAAACCGCCATTCTTCTTGTTAATTGAAAGGTCTAAAAAGGGGAGTTTGGAATTATTTTCTTCTTCCATGGTAAAAGAAATGTTATTATGTATATATATATTATATATATATATAATTTTAAATCTTGGTTAAGGTTATTTGATTTTAATTCTTATCTGTTCATTTTTAGGGTGCATCGAATATACTTTCTTTGGGAGGTGTTTGGTGTTGGAGTGAAATTAATAAAAATATATAATGGTATAACCCGCAAATCGTTGGCGCAGATAGTGTTAAGAACGGAGAGAAGGCAGTCACTTTAAACCAACATAAACCATAATTTTAGTGGTAACAGATGATATGGCTTACAAGGGAATATAGTATGATAAGAGAAAAGGAATGTTCTAACCTAAGCTTAAATGTATGGTAATTTGTAAATAAATATTCTATTTTGAATAAGTAGAAAGAATGGAGCTAGTAAAACAAATTCAATAAGATAATAATGAAAGAATATGTTCATAACACCAATCGTAATAACAAATATTTAAGAATATATAAAATAAATAAGAAGGATAAATATAATTCTTTATTGGTAACGTTATTAACATGAACTGTGTATCTCTATCTATCTATTGCCTGACGCCGTGATCCCCGAAGGTGTGGCCACGAACGAACCGCCCCCATGCACCTCTGTCCCCAGTCAGTCGATGCCCCTCCTCCCAACCAGCACCGCCTTCATCCATATACTTCCTCACTCCATCCTTCCACCTCTCTTTCGGTCTACATCTCCCTCTCTGTCCTTCCACCTCGCTCTCGTACACCTTCTTAGTCATTCTCTCGCTTCCCATACGTTCCATATGGCCGAACCATCTTAAGTTGTTCCTTTTCACATTTTCAGCACATATACCTCCACACCACACCTACTTCTTATTTCCTCATTCGTCTGTCTATCCCTCCATGTAACTCTGCACGCACTTCTCAAGTAACTCATTTCCACCCCTCTCACCCTTGGTCTGAGTCTCTTCTCAAACGTCCATGCTCGCTTCCGTAAGTCAGTGTCGGGATTACCACACTGTCATGCAAGGACTTCTTCACTTCCATGCTGACCACCCTATTTCTTGTTACTGCTTTCAGCATTCCTACAACCTTCTTCCCCTGTTGCACCCTCTCCCACACTTCTTCATCCATAGTCCTATCTTTACTCAACACACTGCCCAGGTACTTAAATAAGCTGACAATCTCCATAGCCTGACCGTTCAACTTCACCTCACAGTCTGTGGCTTCACCCTTTTCGAAGACCATAACCTTGCTCTTCCCTGCATTTACCTTCAGATTCCATTTTTCGCACACTGTTCCAAACGCATTTACCAGACCCTGCAACTCTCATCCATTATCGCTCATCAGAACTGTATCATCAGCAAACAGCAGTACAGGCAGCTTCCTCTCATTTCCCTCCCTTATCAGCGATACACCAACATCCACTGCTCTTCCTTGTATTTCTTTTATTACTCCATCCATATATACAGTAAACCACCACGGGAACATCACACACCCCTGTTTCAACCCAACATTCAGGTCAAAGAACTCGCTCTGCTCATTCCCCACACATACTGCCGCCTTTGCACCTACTGTTTACATACTGTGTATGTATTCATACTAAATACTAATACCGGTAGTTGTAATAGTATGAAATAACAATAGCTGGGTAAAAAACACCATCTGAGGAGGAGCACTTTATTGACAAAGTTTCGCAGATACCTTCTTCAGGTTACAATGTTTTGCTATCTGCGAAACGTTGTCAATAAATTGCTCCTACTCAGATGGTGTTTTTTGTGTCCATTCTGTCTACTTTTCAAGTAACGCTCAACATAACAATAGCTAATTTAAAATAGTATTATAAAATTTATACTATCATAAAGATAAAGCATACATAAAGAATAATGTAAGCATAGTTTCATACACATAGACAAAAAGAATACTCATAAAGAGTATAAAATACCAGTTGATTGTTCGCAAATAAATTATGCATGTGATTATACTGCGGGTAATACTGAAGATGGTATTATGGAAAGTATATAAATAATGTTTAAATAATACAAGTAATGAAACGCGTGTTGTCATGAATAATATACCAATGTAAAGAGTTAACATTATTTAAACAGTTATAAAATCTTGATTAATTCATTTCACTCCCAGCATCAATCACCCCCAAATTAAATTAATGGAAGCATGGAGTCTTCCAAGGATTCGAACCTATATGAATCAGAAATAGATAAAAACGTTATCGAAATAAATATAGCATATACAAATATTTAACAAATCCAATATAAGAAAGGAGGAATTGGATACTAGGAAGGAGATAGGAGTAAGAAAGAATATCACAAACAAGAATATTTCACAAATAATTATAGCGTTATCGAAGTTAAGATAGCATATAAATGTATATACGAAATGCAATATAGGAAAGGAGGAATTGGAAAACAGGAAGGAGGTGGAAGGAGTAAGAGAAAATATCTGATAAAAGAAAGGCTGTGGAAAAGAAAGCGAAATTAAGGATTTATTTGAAAGACTTAAGGAGGAAAGCAGTATTGGAGAGAGAGAGAGTGGGTGAGTGGGTGAGAGAAAGTGTGTGTATGTGGGGGGGGGGAGGAGATGAAGCAAATGATGTGAGTAATTGTAACAGGTATAAGAAGGGAGGGGGTGATGTGAAACTTAAACCATTGGTACCATCAGATGGGGTTTTAGTTATTAGTAGACGTATACTTTGTTTTTATTATTATATATATACCGTATGTTTCTAATCTCTCATTGGGGTTCGAACGCCGACCGTCAGGACGATAGCCGACGCTTTAATCAACTACACCACGGGCAGCTGAATGGTCAGGCTATGGAGATCATCAACTCTTTTAAGTATCTGGGCAGTGTGTCGAGTAAAGATGGGACTATGGATGAAGAAGTGCAGGAGAGGGTACAACAGGGGAAGAGGGTTGTAGGAACGCTAAAAGCAGTAACAAGAAATAGGGTGGTCAGTATGGAAGTGAAGAAGTCCTTGCATGACAGTGTGGTAATTCCGACACTGACTTACGGAAGCGAAGCATGGACGTTGGTTGAGAGACTCAGACCAAGAGTGAGAGCAGTGGAAATGAATTGCTTAAGGAGTGCGTGCGGAGTTACATGGAGGGATAGACAGACTAATGAGGAAGTAAGAAGGAGGTGTGGTGTGGAGGTAGATGTGCTGGAAAGTGTGAAAGGGAACAACTTGAGATGGTTCGGCCATATGGAACGTATGGAAAGCGAGAGAATGACTAAGAGGGTGTACGAGAGCGAGGTGGAGGGACAGAGAGGGAGAGGTAGACCGAATGAGAGGTGGAAGGATGGAGTGAGGAAGTACATGCACGAAGGCGGTGCTGGTTGGGGGGAGGGGCGTTGACTGACTGGGGACAGAGGTGCATGGGGGCGGTTCGTTCGTGGCCACCCCTTCGGGGATCACGGCGTCAGGCAATAGATAGATAGATAGACCACGGCAGTCTAGACTGCCGTGATGTAGTTGATTAAAGCGTCTGCTATCGTCCTGACGGTCGGCGGTTCGAACCCCACTGAGAGGTAGAAACATTTAGTGGCTCACGTGTATTTGTGATATATACTCAATATATATATAATATATATATATATATATATATATATATATATATATATATATGTATATATATTGTGACGCACCCAGTGCGTGGCAACTTAACCTGATTGTACTCCTTGGTACTCCACTGTGCCGCCGCGGTGCCGGTGCCGCTGTGCCGCTGTGCCGTGCTGGCTGCTTATATTGAGTGTGACAACGTATAACTATGTTCTTTGTATCTCTGCAAAGGTCTCGTCATGTGCTAACCAGTGGTGGGTTTTGTTTTAAGCCATGTCGAGACCTTCCATTTAATATGTAGTATCAATAGAGAAGTTGATAGATAAGACAATAGGAATTCAGAGAGAGAGAGTGAGTTAGACTTCAGAGCGAGAGGTAGCAATGCGCCGCGCTGCCGGGGGGGGGTGGTTGCCAGACGTATGGACCGGTTGGCAGCCCTGCGCTTATAGCTAGGTGCGACAGGGTTGGTAGTCCATTGCCGCCTGCATATGCTGCCTGGGTTGCCCATGTTGTCGTACTGCACATTGCCTGGAGGCTCGCTGTGTGTTCATGACCAGGTTGCCTAGAACCTTTGAGATTCTAACATCCCTTGCCCTCTCTCCCAATTTCTCACGGTTGCACTCTTTCTCTCTGACGACATTACTCTCATTTCATTCTTCTCTCTATTTAAATGCATACCCTTCCCTTGAGGTCCTAAAGGAGTTTCAGCACTCACCTCTCGTATTACTCTTAGGACAAGCATATATTTACATGTATTAGATTTAAGGGGTTAATGTGAACAGCGATCTTCTTGATGAGGATAGTTGGTGAACGTTCTACATGTTCACGAGTTATATGCCCAGCTCATCATCCAATTTTGTGACTAGACTAGTGCCATGTGTAAGAGCCCGACCATGCCCAGGAGTTGTCTGTAGAGGGGCGAGGACTTAGCCTTGATTTGCCTACCGAGCCAGGAGCGAGTGCAGTACCAGAGACTACAGCTCGCTCGTAGTGCCGGTATAGTAGAGTAACGTAATTTATCTGTCCTTGTGTTCTCTACAGTCTTTTCCTGGGTTCTCGCTTTCGGTGCTGGGACTCGTTGTTCCTGTGACTTGGCCTGCTAGCTAGAAACATGGGGATGATGAGTGGGTTATATCTTTATTTTACTATGCATTGCAGCTCTCTTTAAGTTTATGTATATAACACTTTACAATACACATTACTCACACACAAGACAACACTATTAATACTTTCATGTATCAATTAACTGCACTGTCGTTTTGCTGCTGTGTCCGGAGTTCCGTTGCGTAGGGCGCATACGGACTCAGAGGGGAGACAGAGTGAGAGAAGGAAGTAGCCTATGCGGTAGTAGGCTACCGGCGCAGTACTGTTGCCTGCAACCTTTTAGTTATTCCAAGTATAGATTCATTATTATAATAAGTGACTACTATTTATGTTCCTTCCATGTGTATTATTAGGTATCTACTGGATCATGAACATCTTGTATGCTACATGCTAGTGCATGTTAGTAGGGGACAGTTATTCTAGTGCACGCGCTTTCAAGTAGGCGTGTACATTTGTCATTTAGCATTTCACTGTCATACCTTTAGCCTGCTTCTATTCTACATTATTAGAGGCTTAATATAACGTAGTTTCTTGAGTATTGCATTTCTTTAGTCATAACGTAACCTATAAATGTCTGAGGGAGTTTAGCCTCATAGCCTACCCTGTGTACACTTTCGCCGAGTTAAGGTACCTCGTTACCATAGACGATAACTCTGTAGGGCGTTGGTGCTTTTGTTGTCTGGAGCATATAGTATTTGGGACTGGAATCGAGCGTGTCGTTGTCACATAAGCCATTTCTGTCCTACGATCAAGAATCCCGAATATGTATTGCCGATCCAGCCGTAACAAAATGGCGACCTTGCCAGGATTCAGTAGTATCCTATCACATGTTTTTTGGAGAACTATTCTATGCTACCTAGTAGAGCTGGCTAGAATTTTCTTGCATATTGGAGGAATTTTTATTGTGTCATTATTGTATTGGTGGACTTGCAGATTGTTTCGTTGGGGGTGTCTAGAGTAGAGTCATTCAAGCATCTTTAACATTTTGTGAGTCGAGACTGCAATTAGTAATAAGCACTTTTTTTTTTTTTATGAACAGCAATTGTATAACCAGCACTATGTCTAATGACTCATCATTTACGGGGGAGGATAACATGGTACAGCCTAGTAACCAGCAAGTACAACAGATGTTTAGGGAGGGGAGTGTTATAAGTGGAGAGAGGATGCCCGGGCATTTTTGCAGACACCTTTGACCGAACAGCGCCTGCAGGCTATTGATTGTTACGGTCTTCGCTGTTTAGCCACGGTTTTGGGGCGGGACTGTCCTGACAGTTGGCCCAAGAAGAATTTGGTGGCATGTTTGTTGGGTGATGGCGATGGGGCGGTGGGTGGAGTGGGGTCTTGGGGGGTTCCCTCCAAGCCTCCATTCCACTCTACCCCTGAGCTGGGCCCTCAGCCAGCGAGTCTTAGCACGATGCAGCAGGAGGGTTCTCAAGGGCAAGCTGGCTTACCCGTAAACACGTCTCGGTGTGGATCCCCATTTTGTGCTCTCCCCCCCCAGGCCTGTCTCCTGAGATGTTATTTCAGCTAGAACTAGCTAAGCTTAAGCTGCAGGAGACTCAGATACAACAGGCTAGTATAGAACGCATAGAGGTTGCTAGAATCCAAGCCAATCAGGGATGCAACCAGGTACCAGGCTGAAATGGATGTCGAGAAGTCTAGAGTAGAGACCACGGGGCGTCATCTCGGTGGTGGGCACTGGGTTACAGACTCACTTTCGCATTTAATTAAGTTAGTACCCGCATTTGATGAGACAGCAGTGACTGAGTTTTTTGCTCGTTTCGAAAAGAAGTGTCGTGAGTATGACTGGCCGGAGGTTAAATGGGCAGCATTAGTTTCATCACGTCTAGTGGGTAAGGGGTTGAAAGCCTACGATGCACTGTCACTGGACGAGAGTGTAGTGTATGGACTGGTGAAGGAGGCTGTGCTCCGGGCCTACGAACTGCAACCCGAAACTTATAGATTGAAGTTCCGTGGCGTGAATAAGAAGAGCGACGTCAGTTTTATGGAGCACGCACGGGACTTAACAGATGCAGGTAATAACTGGTTTCGGTCCGAGCACGCAGAGTCGGCTGAGGAAATTAAGCAACTTTTCTATCTGGAACAGTTTACAAATGTACTGGAACCGATCTAACGCTGAACATTAAGGAAAAAATGTCCCAAGACAGTAGAGGAGCTGCCAAGATGGCAGACCTCAGATTATCATTGATTCGTGGTTGCGGTGCCGCTCAGAGGGCTGAGTCAGGGCAGAAGGGGCGCTATACCCCACCCACCAGAGTTTTCGATAATAAACAAATCCTATGACACACATAACCACACTAAATGCATTGCACCTAATGACACCTACAAACACAAGCCTCTCCCGTTTACTAAAGGTCAGGCCCCTTCTTCGCCCGCACAGGGAAGAGCCCATTGGGGATGTGAAATGTTACAAATGTCAGAAGCTAGGCCATTATTCACGTGAGTGCCCTAGTAACACTCCCGCTAAGCCGGTGTCATTGGTTCACAGTATCGGTGTGTCTCTGAAGGCTGCAGCAACTGCCCGGGGTAGGTTGTCAGCAGCTGAGGCACACGCGGTAAAGAAGCGTACGGAAGGCTCGACACCTGTCCGGGACACTTTCTGTAGCCATCGGGGACACGGGTTTGTGAGCTGGGGGAGTGAACTACGGAGGGTTGACTTGCTGAGGGATACGGGGGCTTCGCAAACTTTGTTGAGGAACTTCACAGGGAAACCGATAAATGCGGCCAGAGTTGTTGTGGTGCAGGGTATAAATGCTACGAGGTCATACCCACTTGTGAGGTTGGAGTTGAGAGTGGGAGAGGTGTGCAGGGAGCTGGATGTAGGGATCGTTGAGTGTTTGCCAGTTGAGGGCGTCGACCTTCTTCTCGGCAACGACTTTGCGGTGCCCACTTCCGGGACTCCACCCTTAGTCGTTGCCGAGAGGGCGGCCGACGTGGATGGTGAGAATCGGGAATGGGTTGGGAGGTGCCAACAGGATGAGATGGCCTGTGTGGTAACCCGATCTCGCTCTGCGGCTCCTGCACAGCCTAGCACTCAACCTCGGGGACAGTGGAGGAAGGATCAGGAGAAGGTTGCTAAGGGCAGGAAAAGGGACATTGATTCTGCTGCACTTCTCGGTGATTCGGTACTTGGACCTATAATAAACACGGGAGTTGACTCTGGCCCAGATATGGTGTGTAACAAGGCAGAGTTGGGTAAGACTTCGCGTGAGGCAAGAGCTGTAGCGAGAGCCACTAAGGCAGTAGAGCCTACTAGCCGGGGTAATGTCTTATTACAAAACCATCTTGATGCATTGACGCCCAGGGACATTAGTGAGCAGCAGCTGCAAGACGCTAGCCTAGCTCGTTATAGCAATGGTGCCATAGAGTTGGAGGAAGATGGGGATGCGAAGCCGGGAGATTTCTTTAGGCTCAACAGGATATTGTACCGCAGATTTCTAGACCCCAAATCGAAGTGGGAGGGCGGTGCGAGGGTAGTAGACCAGGTGGTTGTTCCAAATAAGTATAGAGAGTCCTTATTGTGTCTGGCGCATGATGTGCCGGTGGCGGGTCATTTGGGGGTAACAAAAACATTGGCGGCATTGGGCAGGTTTTTCTGGTGGCCTGGGGTCAAGGCTGATGTCTGTGCATGGGTGGCTGGGTGTGCGACCTGCCAGACAACGGGGAAGCCTAACCAGACCATCCCGAAGGCACCTTTGTTTCCCATACCTGTCACCGGGCCTCCGTTCAGCAAAGTTGTAGTAGATTTGGTTGGCCCTTTCCCGCCTACTAGTAGTGGCAATAAATTCCTGTTGACAATCATGGATGTGGCTACGAGATACCCGGACGCATACCCCATGAGAAACGGCTCGGCAAAGGCAGTTGTTAAAAACTTATTATTGTTCTGTTCCCGTTATGGATTTCCACGTGAGGTGCAGTCAGACCAGGGGAGCAATTTTACATCCAAATTGTTCAAGCAAACCCTTCAGTTGCACGGTATATGTTCTGTAGTGTCGTCAGCCTACCATCCCGAGAGTCAGGGAGTCTTGGAGCGGTGGCACTCGACCCTGAAGAGTATGCTACGCTGTTACTGTGCAGAACATGACACTGATTGGGATTTGGGTCTGCCGTATGTTCTGTTCGCTGCACGTGAAGTCCCAGGAGAGAGCCTGGGGTTCAGTCCAAATCAACTAGTCTTTGGCCATAATGTGAGAGGACCTTTAAGTATGGTGAAAGAGATCTGGGAGGGCGAAGAGAAGCCGGGGTCTGTACTTAAATATATCCTTGAGAGCCGGGAGAGACTTATAGGTTGCATGGCAGCGGCAGGTAATAACTTGGTTAATGCACAGGCGGTCATGAAGCACCAGTATGACGCCAAGGTGAAGCTTCGGGAGTTTTCGGTGGGTCAGGAGGTAATGTTGCTTTTACCTTTGCCTGGACACCCCCTTTCTGCCAAGTTTATTGGGCCGTATGTGGTGGCTAAGAAACTGTCCGACCTTGATTATCTCGTTGCAACACCTGACCGTAGAAAAAAACATCAGTTATGTCATGTTAACCTCATGAAAGAGTATGTGAGACGCCCCTCAGAGCCTCTCACTGTCCCTGTGCTGGCCTGCAGCGGCCAGGGTGGAGAAGGAGGTGGGGACAGTCATGCTGCTGAGGAGGATAGCTGGGACTGTGTCATTTCCGCGGAACAGTGGGCGGGGAATACTGAACAAGAGGCTAGGCAAGCTGTAAGTCACCTGCCTGAGCACCAGGGTGCTGCTGTCCTAGGCCTGTTCAGGTCATACCCCTCTGTTTTCGCCGAACACCCAGGTCTCACTACTCAGGTAACGCACGACGTGGACGTCGGTGATAATGTGCCCTTCAAGTCAGTGCCCTACCGTGTGCCCC
>JBAKBP010027862.1:0-29465 GCA_037953745.1 Lithodes maja | reverse complement strand
TCCCCCTTGTGGATGGTGGTCAGGAGGTTGACCTTCCGCTGGTCGTGCCAGTGGATAGCCAGAATGGGCCCCGACTTCTTCCTGAAGACATCACCTTTTTTGGTCTTTGCAGGGAAAGTTGGCATGCCCTTCCTTTTCCCTCGTACTGTGCCTACAGTCCCTGTCTTGCGCTCATGCAGGTACTGTGAGAGAGTGGGGGACGTGTAATAGTTGTCCGTGTAGAGGACGTGATTCTTATGGAAGTAGCGGTCCATCATGGCTTGCACCACTGCTCCGCCAAATCCAATGAGGGGGTCCACAAGCACGTCCCCTTCCTTCCCGCTGTACACCAGGAAGTCCAGGACATAGCCAGTTGTGCAGTCGCACAGCACAAAGAATTTTATGCCAAAGCGATGTCTTTTGGAGGGGATGTACTGCCGGAAGCTGAGTTTTCCCCGGAACAGCACAAGAGACTCGTCAATGACGACCTTGCGGAAGGGCTTGAAGTAGGAGGTGAAGCGGTCTCGCATCATCTCATACAACGTCCTAATCTTCCACAGCTTGTCTGGGCGGTGGACGTCGGTGTTGGTGACAAGATGGAGCGCTGCGAGGATATCAAGGTACCGGTCGCGAGCCATATATTTCCCGAAGGCAGGGGTTGAAATCAGATCATTGGTGATCCAATAGTCAGGCAACCTATGCTTCCTGACATGAGGCATTAGCATGGTGAGTGCCAGGAACACCATGAATTCTTGAGGAGTCACTGGGGTCCACTTCCTCATATGGCCCTTGGTCACCTTGCCCAAAAAGTGTACCTGGAATTGGTGCTGCTTGTTTGTCTCTTTGACAACATAGCCTACCACCTCCTCATCAAAGAATGCCTCAAATAGTTCGTGTGGTGGAGCATTGGGGCCTGCAGGAAAATTGGGGGTAATGCCTGAACCCTCCAGTGCCTCATCAAAAGCTGGCACATCAGGGTTGTATCCATCCCCATCAACTACGTCCTGCCATTGAAAAACGTAGAATGGGTCTTGTCTACGCTGACGAGGAGCTCCAACTGGTAGCCCAGTACGCCCACGGCCAACTCGGGAGGCGCGCGCCCTAGGGCGGCGGCGAGGGCGTCGGTCAGGGCGGCGGCCAGGGCGGCGGGCAGAAAGACGGGCAGCACGAAGCCGGGCCAAGCGGGTGGGTCGAGGGTCGTCGATGTCCATATAGTCATCGTCATCGTCAGAGTGGTCATCTTGCCCTGACGGTGGACCTATGTAATCATGGCCAGAGTCTTCAGAGCGGTGCCCTTCATCATCAGTGGCCCCCACATAATCTGGCGGGGAACCAGTGATGCGTGGGCGGCGTGCGGGTGGGCGAGGTGGGGAAGGAGTGACAGGTGAGGCTGTGTCCTCCAGAGGTCCCGGGCTCCTTGGCCTGCGACGAGTCACAGAAAGCAATGATTCCGTTTCACTAGGCCCAGGTATTGGTGATGCGACCTCAAATACTTCTGCAGGAAGACATGTTGAAGGCGGGAGAGGTGGGGAGGACCGTGGGGAAAGTTGCGGGGACGTATGGCTGGGGCCGGCAGGGGTGGACGCCGCCGCGGGAGCCTCAAACAAAACTCTCTTACTTTTCTTCATTTTCTTGGTATATTTTCTACCTTTCCCCTTTTCGGCAGCAGTATGTCTCCTGTCGGGGGACCTAGGAGGCAAATAGGCCGAAAGTGGGGGGTCCTCAACCCTTGGCAATGGTGGGGGTGGTGGGGAAGAATGCGGGGCATCCGGGTCATCTTGGGTGGCGTGGGTAGATAAGGGAGACAATGGCGGTCGAGAAGGGTCACCACGCTGACCCTCACTCACAGCCTCATCCTCACCAACTATTTTAGCTTGTTCCCTAGCTGCCGCGGCCGCCTTTTCAAGTATTTTTAACTTGTAGAAATGGAGCTTGAAAGGCGATTTACCTGGGGAAGGGCTTGGAGTCGTGTCACTTATGCGAAATTTTGTTTGTGACCTTGAACTCTCCCACTCACTCACTCTCGCAAGTTCACTTTCTTGAGGTAAACCAGCTTCCTCAACAACTGGTACATCACGTACAGTCAGCCCCCCCAATACGCGAGAATAGGGGCGACAGGAGGCATCGCGTATTGGGAATCCGCGTATTGTGGACCTAACTTTAAATAGGAATAATTAGATATGGGTGACATCTCTCAATTATGGCCTATTTTCAAAAATTTTGGCCTTATTTTCGACATTTTTGGCTCTACAGTACAGTCTATATCTTATATATAATAAGAACAATGAATAAAAATATGAAACCTTACCTTAAAATTAGTAGTAGATAGGCTAGGACTAGGACTAGGACCGTAGGACTTCACGATTTTCTCCAAATTCTCCCTCCCTGACCAAATCGTACGAACAGTTTACTCTGACAAGCCTATTGCACAGTTTCCTTCTCCTTTTTTCTTGCTATCCAACACTTCCACCTTCATTTTGTGTGTTATCTTCTTATATTGGCGTGGCATGGCGAAAAAAGTGGCAGGCACTACAAACGTTTGGTCACTCCGCACGGCTATGACGCTTGAGCGGGACTGTGGGAGGGAGGGAGGGAGGGTAAGCGGGAGGGAAGGCAGGCGTATGCCCGTCTTCTTCTTTTTTCAGAGCTACTCCTGGGCCTCGCGAAACGTAGACGTGCTCGCGTATCAAGCGGGAATAGCGGATTTGGCCCCTTCTTAGCTCTCGATTCGTGTATTGTGGTACCACCTCGCGTAATTAATGTTTAATTAATTAATGTTATTTTCGAGGGGTCACTCGTGTATTAGGGTTTTCGCGAATTGTGGAATCGCGTATTGGGGGGGCTGACTGTACATCACCTTCATCACTCTCATCACTCTCAAATTCTTTCGCAAATCCCAGGAATTGTTCTTTATCACTCATGGCCATAATCACTCGACTTATAATTACTCGAGTGGTCACTCACTTCTTCATCAATCTTATGCTTGGCATCAGCTTTCTCATAAAGTCTCAAAGTCGTCTCAATACCTCCGGGAGATAACACATTTAGGCGATGGCGTCGGGGTAAGGCACGACGCACTATCAAGGGCGTCGTAGGAAGCACGATGTCGGACACGGCGGAATCACTATTTGGTGTACTGTCCATGATGGCGTCGGGGTAGATACTGTTGTTGTGGCGTCGTTGACGCCGGGTGGCGCCACCTACCGCCCAATCATCACAAAATGTGCGCGCGGCTTTCGAAAATCAAGCACGAAAGCAAGGGGCGTACATGAGGCCATCCGGGTTGCGCGGGCCGAGTATGTTATGGGCGTATATGAGGTCATCCGGGTTGGAGGGGTTAATACTTATCCATATGTGCCTATTATAGGTTGATTATAAAGCCTGTTACAACAATAAAACAAGTGGAAACAGCGTTTGGATGGTCAAAATCGGCGATACAGGCCGGGAGTTACATAATGTATGGCTGAGGCAATCTACTTTCCCACCACTTTTCCCCACGTCTGGAGAGAGACTGTCGATCGATACTCTCTCTCTCTCTCTTGCACTCGCTTGCTAACAGTGATGACAATGCCCTGCTTGCAACTCGCTAATGTTAGCACGAAAATATACCACAGAATAAGAGAATAACAGGGAAAATAGGTGATAACTGAAGGAGGTGAGGAAAGTGGGGAAGGAGGGGAGGTGGAGGAGTGATATTTGGCATGGCCCAGGGGCAATAAAAAAAAAAAAAAAAAAAAAATTGGGGGTGTTTTAAATTGATTTTTTAATAGCCTTACTCTTAAGAGTCTTCCCGCAGTCCGCCGGGGGAACTCTTCAGAGTCTTCCCGCAGTTCCCGGGTTAAGGTGGTAGATGATTGGATGCAAATTCTGGAGGATGGTGATGTTATAGACGTGGTATATTGCGATTTTATGAAGGCCTTCGATAAGGTCCCACATAAAAGGTTAATAGAGAAAGTTAGAAGCTGTAGTATAGGGGAGAAATGGATAGAAGCCTTCCTGAAAGATCGGAGACAGAGGGTACTGGTGAATGGAATAGGCTCGGGGTGGAGGGAAATTACAAGTGGGGTACCTCAGGGATCTGTGTTGGGACCACTACTGTTCGTTATATTTATCAACGACTTACCTGAAGTTATAACCAATGGAAGTGAGATATACCTGTATGCGGATGACACTAAGCTGTATAGAAGAGTGAGGAGTAAGGAAGATGTAGGTTTTCTTCAAGGAGATGTGGAGGGCATGAAGGGATGGTCTGAACATTGGTTAATGCCTTTTCATCCAAAAAAATGCAAGTACATGCGGATTGGGACTAGCAAGATAGACAAGGTAGGATACAGCATGTATGAAGCGATGGAGGAAGTGAATGCAGAAAAGGATATAGGAGTAGTGATAGACAATAAGTTAAATTTATCAGAACATTTAGCGGAAAAGATAAACAAAGCCAATAGAATTGTAGGGCTGATAAGGAGGACATTTGTGTCACTTGACGAAGAAATATTCAGGAATCTCTATACAGCGCTGGTTAGGCCGCACCTTGAATATGCGAACCAGGTGTGGGCTCCATATATGGTAAAGGATATAGAAGCAGTGGAGAAAGTGCAGAGGAGAGCTAGCAAGCTAGGAGGAGTGGGTGTTCTGGTGGCTGAAGAGCTGGCGGAAGGTGTGCTTCAGATTACGAGAGTTAGTGAAAGGCTGCTTGTTTTCAAGTTGAAAGTTGGTGAAAGAATTCTGAATGTGATATCTGCATATGCCCCACAGGCTGGTTTACAGAAAGAGATAAAAGAGGACTTCTGGAATGACACCGTCAGTGTCATTTCAGGCCTCTCGGAGAACGAAATAACAATCGTGGGGGGGGACCTCAATGGTCACGTGGGAGCATCTGCAGATGGATACGAGGGGGTACATGGAGGAAATGGTTACGGAAGGAGAAATCTAGAAGGCGAATATATATTGGAGTCCTGTGTTGCACTCAACATGGTTGTATGTAACACAAAGTTCAAGAAAAGACAGAGCCACCTGATCACATATAACTCTGGGGTCTCCAGTAGCCAGATAGATTACTTCTTGGTTAACAGGAAAGACTGGAAACTAGTTCGAGATGTAAAGGTCATCCCGAGCGAAGAATGTATCCCCAGCATAAGCTACTGTACTTGTGTGCGACATGATCTTATACAGAGATCCTAAGTGCAAGAAGGTTTACATACCCAAAAGGAAAGTGGCTGCTGAAGGACAAGGAAGTTAGGGATAGGTTTCATAGTGAACTGGAGGAAATGAATAGAAATAAGGAAGCTAGGCCTAACGATGTAAATAGCCAATGGAACTTTCTTAAGCATAGCCTTATCGCTGCCACTGACAAAGTCTGTGGGAAAACAAAGGGTCACCCCAGGAATAAGACCTCTTGGTGGTGGAACGATGGGGTAGAACATGCTGTGAAAGAGAAAAGGAGATGCTTCAAAGCATGGAAGAAAGGAGGCAGCAGGGAGGAATACCAGGCAGCTAAACGAACTGCCAAAAGAGTTATTTACAAATGCTAAAAATCGCATTAAGGACCTGGTCCTCGAACAAGTGTGTAACACTGACAATCCCAATGGGATCTTCAACCTAGCTAGGCGAGTTAAAAATGACAGTAGGGATATTATAGGTGAACAGTGTGTTAGAAATGATAATGGGAAGATTGTGTATGCAGAAAATGAAATCAGAGAAGCATGGAAGGTACACTATGAACGATTGCTAAATGTAGAGTTTGAATGGGATAAGGAACAGCTTAGTATTGAAAAACCAATATCTGGGCCCCCTCCTTTGATAGCACCAGCTGTAGTGAGCGACGCAATCAATAAAATGAAGGGCGGTAAAGCTCCAGATTGCTCCGACATTGTCGCTGAGATGATAAAAGCCTCAGGGGAGATTGGTGTAAACTTAGTCACTGAGTTGATAAACACCATTATTAAAGATGAGAAAATCCCAGAGGATTGGCTCAAAAGTGTAATAGTAAATATATACAAAGGAAAAGGGGATGCGCTAGATAGAGGAAATTATAGGGGCCTGAAAATGCTTGACCAAATCATAAAGGTCTGTGAGAGAGTCCTTGAGGGTTTGATCAGGCAAAGCATCTCTATTGATGATATGCAGTTTGGTTTTATACCAGGACGTGGTACAACCGATGCTTCATAGTCAGGGCAGATACAGGAAAGATACTTACTAAAAGGCAGGGATCTTTACTTTGTGTTTGTAGACCTGGAGAAGGCCTTTGATAGGGTGCCTAGAGATGTGCAGTGGGCTATGAGGAAACTTGGTGTGGAAGAGTGGCTGGTGCGTGTGATAATGAAGATGTATGAGGATTCACGAAGTGCGGTGAGGATGAAGGGTGTACTGAGTGATGAGTTCGCAGTCCGTGTTGGAGTCCATCAGGGTTCAGTGTTAAGCCCCCTCCTCTTTATTATGGTCTTGGAGGCGCTGTCTAGAGGCGGACTCCCGTTGGAACTGTTTTATGCAGACGATTTAGTCCTAATACCTGACAGTATGCAGGATGCTGAGGCCAAATTCAGAGAGTGAAGAGAGGGCATGGCGAGCAAGGGTTTAAGAGTCAATATTAACAAAACCAAGGTTATGCATTGTAGATCGAGACGAGGCAATGTGGAAAAGAGCGGTGCATACCCATGTGCAGTGTGTGGAAAGGGAGTGGGCGTTAACTCAATTCAATGTAGCATCTGTCGATGTTGGGTACACCATGGGAGTAAGCGCTGTAGTAGAATAAAGGGGCCCCTGCCGAATGATAAGTCAGAAATAGAGAAATTTGAGTGCGTAGTGTGCAAAGGCGAGCTTGTGTTAAGTGATGATCCTGTGGCTGTGAATTTTGGAAATGAGTCTTTGGAGCTGGTGAACAAGTTTTGTTACCTAGGAGATACCATCTCTGCCGGTGGTGGGGCCGAGGCTGCCACTGTTGCTAGAATTAGGTGTGGCTGGGGGAATTTCAGAGAATTGATGCTAATCCTGACCATGAAAAGAATGCCTCTCCCCCTGAAGGGAAAGGTGTATGCCTCATGTGTTAGAAGTGCAATGACGTATGCCTCAGAAACATGGGCCGTTAAAGTAGAGGATGTCAACAGAATGGAGCGTAATGAGATGAGAATGGTGAGATGGATGTGTGGGGCCAGGCTACAGGATAGAATAACAAATATTGAGCTGAGGAGACGTTTAGGTATAAAGAGTATTAGCGAGGTGATGCGTACAAGTAGACTGGGATGGTATGGACATGTGGAGAGAATGGATGAACAAAATTGGGTGAAAAAATGCAGGTCTGTGATTGTGGAGGGAGCTGCACCAAGGGGTGGACCGAGGAAGACCTGGGATCAGACTATACGCGCCGATCTCAAATCCAAGAACTTGACAAGTGAAGCAGCCCTTAACAGGGTTGCCTGGAACGCCGCCATTAGGACAAGAGACTGAAACTGCACTTATGTGTGGAACACTCAGTCTTAAAAGTTTATGTATGTATGTATGTACCAACGTTGAAGAGCGCGGGCTATGAGCAGAGGTTGAGGACACTGGGACTTCCGACACTGGCATATAGGAGAAAGAGAGGGGATATGATAGAGACTTTTAAGATAGTGTCAGGAAAGTATGATGAGGATGTGTGTGAAGGTATCTTCTTGATGTGGGAGGGAACAAGAACGAGAGGACACTCTTAAGAAAATTTACAAAGAAAGAAATAGGCTTGAAAAGGCAAAGAACTCATTTTGTGATAGAGTGCTAAATGAGTGGAACGCACTGCCCCAGTATGTAGTCGATTCCGAATCAATAAGGAAGTTTGAAAGTAATCTTGATAAAGCATGAGAAGATAAGATTTGAAGTTTGATTATAAAGCAAAAATACAGAATAGTAAAAATGTTGCGTCTGCTGCTGCCGCCGCCGCCAAGACAGTGAACGACCGCAGTAGTGCAAGTACTGGCACTGAGCTGGATACACAGGCCTAGTTTGCCTTTTTCCAGAGGATCTACTGTAAGAAACTGTAAGAGACAGCGGTGGTAACTGAGTCAGCCACTCAGTCGGACTCAGACCTACTGAAGCTCACAACTAGTGAATGTGTGTTTGTGTAAACTACTGTAAAGTAACTTATAGAATTGTTTGCTTGTATTTTCGACATAGAATCCACCAGCAAATAAATTACACAACCGTCATAATTTAGTGATAACGGAATTTTCTTCAGTCTTGCTCGGGCGGTGATAGGGAGAGCACGCCATATTGGGTCTATAAAAGGCCCTCCTGGTCCCATATAAATATCTATCTATCTATCTATTGCCTGACGCCGTGATCCCCGAAGGGGTGGCCACGAACGAACCGCCCCCATGCACCTCTGTCCCCAGTCAGTCGACGCCCCTCTCACCAACCAGCACCGCCTTCGTTCATATACTTCCTCACTCCGTCCTTCCACCTCTCTTTCGGTCTACCTCTCCCTCTCTGTCCCTCCACCTCGCTCTCGTACACCCTCTTAGTCATTCTCTCGCTTTCCATACGTTCCATATGGCCGAACCATCTCAAGTTGTTCCTTTTCACACTTTCCAGCACATCTACTTCCACACCACACCTCCTTCTTACTTCCTCATTAGTCTGTCTATCCCTCCATGTAACTCCGCACGCACTTCTTAAGTAATTCATTTCCACTGCTCTTACTCTTGGTCTGAGTCTCTCAACCAACGTCCATGCTTCACCCGTAAGTCAGTGTCGGGATTACCACACTGTCATGCAAGGACTTCTTCGCTTCCATACTGACCACCCTATTTCTTGTTACTGCTTTCAGCGTTCCTACAACCCTCTTCCCCTGTTGTACCCTCTCCCGCACTTCTTCATCCATAGTCCCATCTTTACTCAACACACTGCCCAGATACTTAAAAGAGTTGACGATCTCCATAACCTGACCGTTCAGCTTCACTTCACCCCTTTCGAAGACCATAACCTTGCTCTTCCCCGCATTTACCTTCAAATTCCGTTTTTCGCACACTGTTCCAAACTCATTTACCAGACCCTGCAACTCCCATTCATTATCACTCATTAGAACTGTATCATCCGCAAACAGCAGTATAGGTAGCTTCCACTCAATTCCCTCCCTTTTCAGCGATACACCAACATCCACTGCTCTTGATAGTATTTCTTTCATGACTCTATCCATATATACAGTAAACAACCACAGCCCTGTTTCAAACCAACATTCAGGTCAAAGAACTCGCTCTGCTCACTCTCCACACGTACTGCCGCCTTTGCGCCCTCATACGTGCTCTTCACTGCTTTCAGCAACTTGCCATCTACTCCGTATATTCTAAGTACTTTCCACAAACCTTAAAATATGATATAAATATGATACCGGTAATAGAATATATAAGCGGTATAAACATGCATATCTATTGGATTTATGCATCATATTTGTTTTTTCTTTTATACTTACTGCAAACTGTTTCACCCCAATGTTGCCGAAAAGCCTACCCAACTATAGCTGTTCATCACAATATCTTTCTACACTCCGCAATGTTGCATCTCTCTCACTCTACTATCGCTATTACAACAATCAGTGTTCTTCAGAGCTCTCTCAGGGCATACCCCTTCCTTGCGGCGAGTGCGAGGCACCCGCCTTTCATCACAGTCCCACTCCTATTCTGTCCAGCTCTCCAATGGCAAATTTTCTCAGTCTTTTTCTACTCAACAAGTGAACTCTGGAACTCTCTCCCTCAATCAATCTTTCCTTTATCCTATGCATTAAACTGATTTAGACTTTGTGTGTCCAGGCATTTTGACCCCAACGTCCCTTGAATTCGGCCCTGTCACTCCTTTGGCTTTGGGGGAGACAATCGTTACAGGCAACCTGTCATTTGTCTCCTTTCTACACATAGATAAAAATGTGGAAAACAAATAAAAATACTAATTTTGTACAGTATTGTATCCCTAATATTTTCCTTTTTAAATGCCTTCAGGAGGCAGGAAATGCTATCTAAGACACTCTAATTTCTCACATTTTCCCGGGGGTGCATTCCCCCGGACCCCCCCTAGAGATCGCAGCTTCTATGTTCAGGCACGCTACAATGATAATGGATTTGGAAAACATAACGATAACAAAACAAAAATGGGGGGGGGGGGGGGGAATTGACATTCTGTATATGAGGCAGTCAATTTTCAATACACTAAGTGTGTTCTTTGCATGCAACATTTTGTATCTGTGTTTTTTCCTGGGAGGGGGTCCAAAGGTTTTAACAGATTCTCAAAGGGGTCCGTAATTCGAAAAAGGTTAAGAACCCCTGGACTATATAGGGACCCCAGTATGGTCCCCTCTGTACTGTGTGAGTCTGGAGTAAAGTATTATTATTGTATATTATTTTTATTTATTGTTGCATTAATTTGTGCCCAGTCCCTCCCTCCCTCTCCTTAGGGTTACCGGTGTACCAAGTGTAAGGTGGCGGTTCATCGTAAGTGCGGACGCACCTTCTGGAACATCAAGCAGTCCAACCTGCCCATCTGTCCGGACTCTAAGTGCAGGGAGGAGTGGCGCCACGTCCCTCTGAATGTGGACGCGGCTCGCAAGAGGGCTCGAACTTCGGATGCCCTTAATACCAGTGGTGAGGGGAATGGGGTTTAACGCTTTTTCTGTGAGGGCACCATTATAATTTTCTTCAGGTTATCATTAGACAAATTTCAGCAAATTATGAAAGATCTAGGTGTCAGAAGATTAATCAAGTTTTTACATCTATAATCCCTAGAGGTCCTTTCTAAGCTAAATAAAGTTGTCTAATGATTGCTAGAATATAGTTGAAATGATCCCAACACATTGAAAGGGTGGTGCAGTTAGCCTCTGTAGCAGTTACGGTGATTTCTTGTTACTGCCTTATTGTAGAACGGTTAAGGCTGGTGTGGTGCTATTTTCGCCAGGTGCATGTGCTTCCGGGGGACTTTGTTGAGTTTTGCTGAGACACTGTTAGCGCTATACCAACATCAGCCACTGTGATAACATGATGGGGCATTGTTGTGACAAGACTTTGTTGTTGTTGTTGCTGTTCCTCAGGCTGTCTGGCCGAGCAGCCCCAAGGTCCCGAGCAAGGCCAAGGCCATAACTGAGCGCCCCCACAGAACCCTCCCAGCTTACCACTAATAATGCCCAGGTGACCGAAGCCACTCAAAGGCGGGGAGCTGAGGAGGGTGCGGAAACGCCCGGGAAACAAAAGCCCCACCCAAGGCCCTGTGCCCCTCAGCAATTATAAAGGGAAAGTTGAGGGGTAAAGGAAAAATGTGACGCTTTGGCTCCCAATCTGCCAGGGTTGGCAGTAGGGAGGTCAATCCACGGAAAAGACGCCGTCACTTGAGATCTAGAAAATATATAAGTAAAAGGAACAGTCAGAGTAAGCTATGGGTATGGCAGAGAACGCTCAACTCTCATTCTGATTGACCAGCCCATCACCATCACCAAGACTTTGTTGTACTGTGCTGCAGTAAAGACTGTAACCACCGTGCTATGATTGCTGTGCACTGTGTGCAGTACTGTGATTGTACCATGGAAGCCACATTCACTGTGGACAGTTGCGGTCTTTAAACCCGTATGTATGTATGTTAGAGATTCATCATCATCATCATCATCATCTTCATCATGCTCCCACACTACCACATCAGGTCAGATCAAGTGAAGATATTGAAGGATAAGCCTTTACAATGGCACCTCGTATATACTTTCCGAAGGGTGTTGAGAGGGAAGAAGGGGTGTTGGAGAGAGAGGAAGGTGTTGGAGTGGCTTTGTTGTGTGTGTGTTATTGAAGGTATTGAGGGATAAGCCTTTACAACGGCACCCGTAACTACTTTCCGTAGGGTGCTGAGAGGGGAGAAGGGGTGTTGGAGAGAGAGGAAGGTGTTGGAGTGGCTTTGTTGTGCGTGTTATTGAAGGTATTGAGGAGTAAGCCTTTACAACGGCACCTCGTATCTATTTTCCGAAGGGTGTTGAGAGGGGAGAAGGGGTGTTGGAGAGAGAGAGGAAGCTGTTGGAGTGGCTTTGTTGTGTGTGTTATTAGTCTGTATACATCGTCAAGGTGTTCCCCATGGAGCCTGGGATTAACTGTGTTGGTGGTGTGATGTTTTAGATGCTTATGTACTGGGTGTGGTGTCCCGAGTTTGAATCCCAGGAGGACCATATGCTTTCATTAGTTTATTCAAGTGCATTGGGGTTTGTAATTGATTTTTAATGTTAAGAACGGGGTGTTACTAATAGGTAATTTACTGGACAAATGCCACAAATTGCTAGACCTGAGTGTCCAAACTCTTGCCTTCTACCGATGGGACGGGGTGGGATCGAACTGCCGACCCCTCGATCAGCATTCAGACACGCTACCGACCATACTACGGCCCGCGGTATCCGGCCAGATATACTGGGTAATATCAAAAGAAAACAATAACTTGAATCAAAATTGCACAATATAGAGTGATTTTGACATACACATACTGTATTAACCCTCCAGCCCCGGCTATGTATTCCATATACAGTAAACTTCCGTTAATCCGAAGGGCAGCGGACCGGCCCTCGTTCGGATTAGTGGATTTTTCGGATTATCGGACTTTACCCCTATGAACCTGTGTATGACGAAAACATCGAGACATTAGGCCACCCAAATGACACAATGGTGCACACACACATATCATATGTTCATGAAATCACTTCAAAAGTTTACCATTGTCATTGTAGCCTATTACCTCCTTCAAAACATTCAGATTAATGGTCAAAGGAATCTGCTGATATAAACGTCTTCTTCTTCTTCCGTCTACTAGCAAGTTTGTCTTGCTCTTTAAGATCAGATGTGGTTCGGGAAGTAATGCCTTAACAACGGCACCTCCCTGAGAAGTTCTTGTAATTTTCCTTTTGTGATTTTCCTTTTGTGATGTGCTCTGTTATATTATATTGTATTGAAAGCACCCTTGTCTTGTCTTGAAAGCACCCTTGGGACGCTCCGATCACTGAACTATAAATAGTAGCGTATCGGAACGTCCAAAGGTGCGTTTTCAAGCTCAAGGCTAATACATCCAAAGGTGCATTTTCAAGCTCAAGACTGAATGTGCTTGCAGAAAATGCGGTGCAAGCCAGTAGCGCATCGGAGCGTCCCAAGGATGCGTTCAAGAGCAAAACAAACTCTCTAGCAGACGATGTGGAAGAAGAAGAAGAAGAAGAAGGTGTTTACGTTTATATCAGTAGCTTCCTTTGACCATTAATCTGAATGTTTTGAAGTAGGTAATAGGCTACAATGACAATGGTAAACTTTTAAAGTGAATTCATGAACATATGATATGTGTGTGCTCCATTATGTGTCATTTGAGTGGCCTAATGCCTCAAAAAGGGGACTTTGGGACTTCTTGAAATTCGGACCATTGGGAGAATTCGGATTTGGCCTCAAATTGAAAAATTCGGACTATTGGGAGATTAGAATCATCGGTCGTCGGATTAACGGACTTTTACTGTATATTCCCCGAAACCCGGGGGTTTTAGCCGAAAAACGTCTACACCTTGGCTACCACATCTTTGTTATTTTGCTTGCTTCCGCATTCCCGCGCATCCCCAAGCGTAGATGTGTTTCGTACCTGTAGAATGGCGTTAAGTAGAGCTCTCTAAGTCAACTGGTTCAGTTGGCGATGGGCTGGTCTATCAGAGTGAGACCTGAGCGATCTCTGCCATACCCATAGCTTACTCTGACTGTTCCTTTTACTTATATATTTTCTAGATCTCAAGTGACGGCGTCTCTTCCGTGGATTGACCTCCCAATCTACCAAGATTGGAAGCTAAAGCGTCACATTATTCCTTTGCCCCTCAACTTTCTCTTCATAATTGCTGAGGGGCACAGGGCCCTGGGTGGGCTTTGGTTTCCCGGGCGTTTACGCACCCTCTCAACTCCCCGCCATGGAGTGGCTTCGGTCACCCAGGCTTTATTGTGGTCGGCAGGGAGGGTTCTGTGGGGGCGCTCGTTTGTGGCCTTGGCCTTACTCGGGGCCTTGGGGCTGTTCGGCCAGGCAGCTTGGGGAACAACAACAACAACAACTGGTTCAGTTGTGATGACGATTTCATTGGAGATAACTTTGTGGCAAAAACTTTACACTTTACACTACTTTTCGATACTTAACAATAACATACAGGCACGCACGAACAAGCGACGCTCTCCTTCTTGTGGTCGGAGATGCGCGGCGTCGGTCCAGCCGGCTGTTGTTTACATGCGTCGGACGGACGCCTCGCACACCAAGCTTACAGGCTTTCAAGCTCATGGGTTTCTCAGAGCCCTACCGGGTAGCGCGGGGGGTGTTTGTTATGGGTGCCTCAGAGCCCTACCGGGTAGCGCGGGGGGTGTTTGTTATGGGTGCCTCAGAGCCCTACCGGGTCTGGAGGGTTAAAGCTTTTAAACATGTTTTACACAATTCATTAACAGTTATTAAACAGTTATACTATTTTATAAATACAGTAGTATGTTTTAGCTCCTTTAAGTACAGTATACAGTACTTGAATAAAGATAAATTTCAAATAATCGTGGAAACTATTGGATTGATAGGAGCTTAATATTTAGCACACAGATACAAAAACTAGGTAACCCTTGAAAAAACTGAAACATGTTAATAAGAGTTGCTTTATTTTTTATATACACAATTATATTATCTTCTTTAGGTATAATATTCATACAAAGTAAAAATAAAGTCGTTCCACATTTATAATTAATTTTTCTCTTATAACTTGCTCATGTAGTAATGTACACCCTATGTGGTGGATTGTGTTCTTTTATTTAATAATTTTCATTTTAGTAAGCGTTGTTTCCACATAGCGATTTTGATAATTTAATTTGACTTTATATTGTCCTTGTCCCAATTTTGGTTTGTTTAGTTTGCAAGTTTTACATTTTAATTAAACTACAGTATGTAAGAATATATTTGTATATGTTTTTCAATACCCTCATTACTTAATTTTGGTGCTTGTATATTTTTCAGCAATGGAGAGTCTTATCCCTGAACCCCTCTAAAGCCCATTCCTTCTATGCTTGCCATTCTTTCACATGCTAAAGCCGGTATCACACGAGAGCTTTTATAGTCAACATTCCATAATCAAAAAAATTCTGGCAACATTTCTGGAGTACAGTATTTTGAACTGGTATCGGAAGCTAGACTGATGATAGATGAATTTATTAGGTTCTGGAAAGAAGTCAAGAAAGTTAGGGAAGGTAGCAAGGGAAACAGTAAGGGTGTGAAAGATAAGAATGGGAGAATGCTAGCCGAGAAGCAAGAGAGAGTCGAAAGATGGAGGGAGTACTTCAGTGAGTTGCTAAATGAAAGGAATGAAGAGCCAGCAAACATAGCTGGATATGGTATGGGAGGGAGAAGAAGAGAAGTAGTGGAGGAGGAGGTGGGGATCAGGAGGTCAGAAGTGTGGGAAGCCATGAAAAGAGTGAAGTTGGGGAAAGCACCAGGAACAGATGGAGTGTGTGGGGAAATGTTGAGGTATGGTGGTGAGATAGTGATAGAATGGGTATGGAAAATGTGCAAACTAGCATGGGAGAAGGGGAGTGCACCCGATGACTGGAAGACTGGCATAATAGTCCCCCTATATAAGGGCAAAGGGGAAAGAGGAGTGTGTGGTAACCACCGAGGAATATGTCTTCTAAGCGTAGTAGGGAAGGTATACAGTAGGGTAGTGATTGAGAGAGTGAGAGTGAGAACGGAGAAATGGATAGGCGACGAGCAGGGAGGCTTTAGGAAGGGAAGAGGATGTGTAGATCAGATTTTTACCCTGAATTGTGTTGTGGAGAAGTATCTGGAGAAGAAACAAAAGGTGTATGTTGCCTTTATGGACTTGGAGAAGGCCTATGACAGAGTGGATAGAGAAGGTTTGTGGAAAGTACTTAGAATATACGGAGTAGAGGGCAAGTTGCTGAAAGCAGTGAAGAGCATGTATGAGGGTGCAAAGGCGGCAGTACGTGTGGAGAGTGAGCAGAGCGAGTTCTTTGACCTGAATGTTGGTTTGAAACAGGGGTGTGTGATGTCCCCGTGGTTGTTTACTGTATATATGGATGGAGTTATGAAAGAAATACTATCAAGAGCAGTGGATGTTGGTGTATCGCTGAAAAGGGAGGGAATTGAGTGGAAGCTACCTATACTGCTGTTTGCGGATGATACAGTTCTGATGAGTGATAATGAATGGGAGTTGCAGGGTCTGGTAAATGAGTTTGGAACAGTGTGCGAAAAACGGAATTTGAAGGTAAATACGGGGAAGAGCAAGGTTATGGTCTTCGAAAGGGGTGAAGTCACAGAGTGTGAGGTGAAGCTGAACGGTCAGGCTATGGAGATCGTCAAATCTTTTAAGTATCTGGGCAGTGTGTTGAGTAAAGATGGGACTATGGATGAAGAGGTGCGGGAGAGGGTACAACAGGGGAAGAGGGTTGTAGGAACGCTAAAAGCAGTAACAAGAAATAGGGTGGTCAGTATGGAAGTGAAGAAGTCCTTGCATGACAGTGTGGTAATCCCGACACTGACTTACGGAAGCGAAGCATGGACGTTGGTTGAGAGACTCAGACCAAGAGTGAGAGCAGTGGAAATGAATTACTTAAGGAGTGCGTGCGGAATTACATGGAGGGATAGACAGACTAATGAGGAAGTAAGAAGGAGGTGTGGTGTGGAGGTAGATGTGCTGGAAAGTGTGAAAAGGAACAACTTGAGATGGTTCGGCCATATGGAACGTATGGAAAGCGAGAGAATGACTAAGAGGGTGTACGAGAGCGAGGTGGAGGGGAGAGGTAGACCGAATATGAGGTGGAAGGATGGAGTGAGGAACTACATGAATGAAGGCGGTGCTGGTTGGGGGGAGGGGCGTCGACTGACTGGGGACAGAGGTGCATGGGGGCGGTTCGTTCGTGGCCACCCCTTCGGGGATCACGGCGTCAGGCAATAGATAGATAGATAGATTAGGTAACCAAAATATTATAAATGTTGACCTCATAAGCTGCCAGACCAGTGTTGAGTATAAATGTTGAGGGAAAAAGTGCTCGGCTTAACTGTATCAAAATGCAAACTTGGACTATTCGGTAAAAATTTAAGAAACCCCGGACAGCCTTTTTACCTAACCTAACCTAACAAAACAACAAAAAATAACTAGTAAAGAGGCTGTCCGGGGTCTCTTCAATTTTTACCGACTATTCCATAAGCCTTATCAATATCCTTGGTTTGAATTCCATTGGAAATTGACTAATTCCTTGAACGTGACGATAGTGCGTTGTTATGTGTGCGATTAGTTTGCTTGGGAAACAGCTTAACTTGCTCATGTAGTAATGTACACCCTATGTGGTGGATTGTGTTCTTTTATTTCATAAATGCTATTTTAGTAAGCGTTGTTTCCACATGGCGATTAGTTAATTTGACTTTATATTGTCTCTGTCCCAGTTTTGGTTTGTTTAGTTTGCAAGTTTTACATTTTAATAGATTTTTGTATGCACATTAAGTTCTTTCATGGAAGACTGACCATTGTTGCTATCTTCGTCATCTTTTATTTTGTCTTTTTACTGTGTTCGTATACGTTTTGGTTTGTTTATTTTGCAAGTTTTACATTACTGTACAATATTTTGAGCATTTCGTTTATCTTTTATTTTGTCTTTTACTGTGTTCGTATACGTTTTGGTTTGTTTATTTTGCAAGTTTTACATTATAATATTTTGAGCATTTCGTTTTGCTTTTTCCTGAGTAAGTTGACGAAGGAGATCTCTTCCCTGGCATATAGAGCACACTCCTCTTCCTTCCCCTTGAAAGTATATCCCTCCACCTGTTGGTTTGATAAATACAATTAGTCAAATGTGAGTGAATTTGTGTTCATTGTTTTGTGTTGTCCCTGTTCTTGCTCTGTCTTGAGTCGGCCACCCCCAACAAAAAAATAAAAAATAAAATAAAATAACAGAAAAAAGTAGGAAAAGTGGGGATTGGGCCTGAGTAAATAGATAGATAGATAGATAGATAGAAGATTTTTGTAATTTTTCTGACTGCTTCTGAATGTTCATGGCAGATCACATATATGCTTTCATTAATTTCATTGAAGGTGTTTGGGTGAAATTAATAAAATATAGTTTATTAAAAATATTTCTACTATTTGGGAGGGGTCAGCCAGGGAATAGGTATGGAAATTTACAGCCCAATCGTTCTAGCCCTTTTTGAGTTACAGATGTTAGGGTTCACGATTCCTGATGGCTTACCTATTTGGAACAGGGTATTGTACAATTTACCTGATTCTATATTGCAGACAATTTACCTGATTCTATATTGCAGACAATTTACCTGATTCTATATTGCAGACAATTTACCTGATACTATATTGCAGACAATTTACCTGATTCTATATTGCAGACAATTTACCTGATTCTATATTGCAGACAATTTACCTGATTCTATAGTGCAGACAATTTACCTGATTCTATATTGCAGACAATTTACCTGATTCTATATTGCAGACAATTTACCTGATTCTATATTGCAGACAATTCAGAACCAAACCTTTGCCTTACCTGATGTGATGCCTGCCTATAGCCCTCTTTGGGTTTGCTATCAAAGCCACACCTCTCCTTCAGCTTCTCTGTTAAGACTCTCAATCGTTTCACTTCTTGGGCCATTCGCTCCCTCCCGAAGCTGTCAACTATCCTTTCAAATTTGTGCAGGAAGTGATGGTAAAGGAGATAATCCGGGGCGAGCTTATTACGGAGGATCGCACAAGCTGCTTCATTGAGTTTTGTCCGGTACTATTGGAGAGAAAGAGATACTGTATATAAGAGACAGGGAGCAAGATCTTTCACCGCCCTTCCTGTGAAACCTTGGTTCATTTTAACCCCGACATAGCGATTTTGATTAGTTGTCTTGTCTTTTTACTGTGTTCATATAAGTTTTGGTTTGTTTATTCTGCAAGTTTTACATTGTAATTATATTGTACGGTTCCTGTATTGGTTTGTTTTTTGCAAGTTTTACATATTAATTACACTCCAACTGCGAAAAAGCAAGCCTGTCTGAGCCAGTACAATGTATGTAATGGAAAACGATGGTAAACAATGATATGTACTGTACAGTATGTATGTATTAATTAAAATGTAAAACTTGCAAACTAAACAAACCAAAATTGGGACAAGGACAATATAAAGTCAAATTAAATTATCAAAATCGCTATGTGGAACAACGCTTACTAAAATGAAATCTATGAAATAAAAGAACACAATCCACCACATAGGGTGTACACTACTACATCAGCAAATTAATCTGTTAATCTATTAATTAATCTATTAATTAGTTAATCTATGTACAATCGCGCTAATAAGTGATGTCTCAGCACCAAGTATATTTTGATGAATATTTGGTATCGGCAATATCTAAGCTTCATTTCTTCATATCGAGTGCAATATACAAACATGTTCCTACACTTACCCGCCCTATTCAACATCTTACATACATTAATACAGCACAGAGCAAGCCAAACGTAATGACAGCTGGGACATGACTTATTAGCGCCACCGTACAGTCACTCCTAAACAATTGTGAACCCCACCTATTTATATTTCTGGAGCATATCTCTGGAAACAAGTTTATTACAAAAATGTACTATTTAACTTTGATGGCATACTATTTACTTTTATTAAAGCGTTATTTCCACATTGCGATGTTAATAAGTTCTTTTAACTTTATATTGCATCGTCCCAGATTTGGTTGTTTATTTTGCAAGTTTAACATTTTAATACATGAACTAGAAAAGTATATATAATATTTCTAATGAGTTTGTTGTTTTCAAAGTTTAATTTCCGATAAATTTATATACTTTTTTCCACGTACATTATAGATATTGTTTAGTGTGTTGTCGTTTTGATAGTTTATAATTGTAATGCGTTTGTTGTATAAATGTTAACAGTAACTTTAGAGTTCATTTTCAAGTTTTATATTTTAATTTATTGAAAAGGTAGTTCCAAACAAAAATATATATAGGTTGTTGTTGTTGTTGTTGTTCCCTAAGCTGCCTGGCCGAACAGCCCCGAGTCCCTGAGGAAGGCCATGGCCACGATCGGGCTTTCCCACAGAGCTCTCATTGAGTGTAGGTTGTGTTGTTGGCGTAAGTGGTTGTGTGAAATGCAGTCTTCTATGATGTGTTTAATGGTATGGGGTGCTGTGTTACATCCCGGGCAGGCGTCGACAACGGAGTCATCCAGTCTCTTCTGATAGCTCAGGAGAGCTGGATGGTGTCCGCATCTCAGCCTGGCCAGGTGGACTCTGTCCTCGCGAGGGAGGGAGGATTCGGAAGGATGGATTTCGGGAGGTCGTGCATGCAGCTGCGTGTTGTCTGTGAGTGAGTGGATGGATTGGCGAGAGATATGAGTATGGATGTGCTTCTGGAAGTTGGTTCGGGGTGGGCAGGGAGGGAGAGAGGACAATAATTGTGTGTGATACCGTGTGCTGGGTGTTGTTTTGATATTTCTTGGTGTCTGTGGGTGTGTTGCCATGTAGTTTAGTGGGTGGTCTTGGTTCGTGGAGGCTGCTGCCAGGAATTGAGTGCCTCTCATGTCCAGATGGTCTTTGACTTTGAGGATTTTTGTTTCTTGATGTAGATGATCTGTGGGTGTAGTAGCTGTGCAGCCTGTAATGATCTTCAGGGCTTTGTTTTGAATAGTCTGTAAGGTCTTATGATGTGTTTCAGCTAGGTTAGAAGCCCAGGCTGGGCTTGCGTATTCCATTACTGATCTTATGTATTGTTTATATACTGTGGTGGTAGTTTCTTTGTTGTGTCCAAATTTTGTGTGAGCAAGTGACCTGAGGGCGTTAAGTCTGGGTGTCAGTTTCTTTTTAATGCTTGTGGTGTGCTGTTTGAATGTCATATGAGTATCATATGTTACTCCTAGGATTTTGGGTGTGTGTGTATGTGTTAGGGGTGTGTTGTTTATGGTGAGTTGAGGGATGTATTCGTGTTCACCTGTCCAGCTTGTGAGCAGGGTTGCGGTGGATTTGGCTGGGGCTAGATTAAGTCTGTTTGTAGTGCACCAGCCATGTAGTGTGTTGAGATAGGGTTGAAGGAGATCTGTTGCTCTTCTTGGGTCATGGTGTGTGCATGTGAGTGTTATGTCATCTGCATAGGAGGCTAAGTTTATTTGGGGAGTATTGGGTGTAGTTATATCGTGCATGTACAGATTGAAGAGTGCGGGCGATAGGACGGATCCTTGTGGGACTCCGTTTGGAAAGTTTCTGATTTTAGATGACTGACCGGCAAAAGATACGTGTGCACATCTGCCTGCTAGGAAGTTGGCCAGCCACCTTTTTGTGTTGTTGTGCATGTTTGTGTTGTAGATTTTGTTTGTTAGGTTGTGGCGTGGGATGGCATCGAAGGTAATTATAATTGCATAAAGAAAAACAGGGTCCACAAATGTTTATAATTGACTGTACATTATATATTGTATGCAAATAAAAACAAAATGTAATTACAATGAGAGTACTGTACTGTGATAATGTTTAAGGGGGGATGGTTCAGTTTTTGCTAGATTTTTTCATTGATTTATTATTTTTGTTAATTTTCTTCCTAGACCTCCATCAAACTTAGAAAAACATCCATCAGATCTCCCTTCTAGATTAATTTGTAAATTTTTCGGTAGAAAAATGTCCTGGCCAAAGGCCGGTTACTCTTAAAATTACAGGCTCGCTATCACTCGCCAGGAAAAAATTGACACCTAAATGGCACACAATGTTTTAAAATTGACAACGAAATGGGGCAAAAGGTATTAAAATCGCCAAAGTATTGGGCCGAACGTCATAAGATCTGAAAACTATTGTGGGTAAGCATGAGGAAGAAGGGTGACCAGAAAAACAGCCCATGTCCCCTTAACTCTCTGTGTCATTGTAGTTACTGGTACTATAATCTGTTTCTTTTCAACTGACAGTAAATTGCAAAGTTCCCATCAAGATTTCTCCGTTATTTTGAAGATTTTGTTGATACCTAGCAATTTTGAATAGTTATTTTGCATTTATCTTGTGTCGTCTCTTGTTTTGGTTTGTTTATTTTGCAAGTTTTGCAATTTAATATGGTGCAAAATATATAAAGTTGGTCTTATTATAATGCAGAGACGTAGTACTTGCATATTTTTCCATTAAATATCGAGAACTTACCTGCGAAGGGAATAAATTTATCGTCAGCTGAAAAGAAACGATGAGTACAGTATAGCATATTATGATTTGAACTGGTTAGTATGTTTATTTTAAGATTATTGATGTTATTTAATTATTAATTTTAATACAGTAGTTTAAATGTATGTACATACTGAGGCACATACCCCATAGCTTGGGGTGGCCGACTCGAGACAGAGCCTGGTTAGTAATAGGACAAAAGTATAGTAAATCAACCTACAATAATGTGGCTTGTCTGGGAATATGATGCAAATACAGTAATGCAGTTATTAACACTGTTTACTGCCTTGATTGACAGGGGTATACTCTGTCTGTTTTCTGTGTGTGATAACCCGGGTTCGATCCTGGTGGATGACATATATGATTTCATTAATTTCATTGGAGGTGTTTGGTGTTGTGGTGAAATTAATAAAATATAGATTCCAGGTGATGGTAAATTGGTATCTCGGCATCCCGATTACTCGGCTATTGCCGAGAGTTTGTAACGAAATAGGTTGTTAATTATGAAAACGTGTCCATAATATGACGCAGACACATAACGGTATCATATTTTTACATCAAGAATCGAGAAATCAGACGCTAAAGGATTCAATTTACCATGGGCTGGAAAACAAGGGACTATGATCTATATTTTATTAATTTCACAACCCGTACAGTACCGGTGATGCCTTCTGTATTGTATTTTAGCTACATTTAGACAATTTTATGAAGCTCGGGAAGGATATAAATAAGGTACCGGTAGCTAAAATGATGAATGGAGATAGTCTGTAGCTTGTGCATAAACCAGATTAGCTTGCTTATGTAGTTGTTGTTGTTGTTGTTGTTCCCCAGGCTGTCTGGCCGAACAGCCCCAAGGTCTCGAGCAAGGCCAAGGCCATAAACGAGCGCCCCCACAAAATCCTCCCTGCTTACCACTAACAAAGCCCGGGTGACCGAAGCCACTCCAAGGCAGGGAGCTCAGGAAGGTGCGGAAACGCCCGGGAAACCAAAGGCCCTGTGCCCCTCAGCATTTATGAAGGGAAAGTTGAGGGGTAAGGGAAAAATGTGACGCTTTGGCTCCCAATCTGCCAACTTCTAGGTTGGCAGTAGGGAGGTCAATCCACGGAAAAGACGCCGCCACTTGAGATCTAGAAGATATACAGTATAAGTAAAAGGAACAGTCAGAGTAAGCTATGGGTATGGCAGAGATCGCTCAGTTCTCACTCGGATAGACCAGCCCATCACCACTTGCTTATGTAGTAATGTACACCCTATGTGGTGGAATGTGTTCTTTTATTTAATAATTTTCATTTTAGTAAGCGTTGTTTCCACATAGCGATTTTGATAATTTAATTTGACTTTATATTGTCCTTGTCCCAATTTTGGTTTGTTTAGTTTGCAAGTTTTACATTTTAATTTCATAAAGCGATTAGTTTGCTTGGAACCAGATTAACTTGCGCATGTAGTAATGTACACCCTATGTGGTTGATTGTGTTCTTTTATTTATAAATTATTATTTTACTTAAGCGTTGTATCCACATAGCGATTTTGATTAGTTATTTTGTCTTTTTACTGTGTTCGTATACGTTTTGGCTTGTTTATTTTGCAAGATTTACATTATAATTTAGTAAGCGTTGTTTCCACATAGCGATTTTTATTAGTTTATGTGAGCGTCCTAGGTTCGAATCCCCGGATTGCCACGTGTGTTTGTTAATTTCATTAACCCTCCAGCCCCGGTTATGTATTATATATATATTCCTCGAAACCCGGGTGTTTTGGCCGAAAAACGTCTAGGCTAGGCTACCGTATATTCGTTAATCAGACTGCTTACCGCATTCCCGCGCATCCCCAAGCGTAGCTGTGTTATTTACCTGTAAAATGGCATTAAGTAGAGCTCTCTAAGTCAACTGGGTGAGCTGTGATGATGATTTCATTGGAGATAACTTTATGGCCAAACCAGCCACTTTACACCACTTTTCGATACTGAACAACAACATACAGGCACACAAGAACAAGCGACGCTCTCCTTCTTGTGTCCGGAGATGCGGAGCGTCGGTCCAGCCGGCTGTTGTTTACATGCGTCGGACCGACGCCTCGCACAGCAAGCTCACAGGCTGTGACGTCGTGGGTGCATAAGAGGCCTTCCGGGTACCTGTTACATGCTTTTTTATGGGCGTACATGAGGTCATCCGGGAACCAAGGGTTAATCGAGTTTAGGAGTAAAGTTGGTTGGTGGAGAGAACATAATAATTTAACAGTCTTGATAGCCTAGTGCTTAGTGTGCGGAATTTTGGTGTGAGTATCCTAGGTTCGAGTCCTTGGAGTACCACATGTATTCATTACTTTCATTGATTTCATTAGTTAGGTTTATTTGGTAAATTAATTGGTGAGTTGGTGAAAACAAATATGAATTGGTGGACGTCCTTCCTAAAGTGAATAAAATTGTCTAATGGTTGCCAGAATATAATAATAATAAATTCACCGGTACAGAGCGGGATAATTAGTCCTTTGTTGTATGTATTATTATTATTATTATTATTATTTTTTTTTTTTTTTTTATTATTATTATTTTGTATATACTGAGGCACATACCCCATAGCTTGGGGTGGCTGAAAGTTGGTTGGTGGAGATAACATAATAATGAACACTTTACATGAAACTACTTGAACCCTTTCAGGCTCTTGATGCATTTTGACAGTTTTTTCTGGCTAGAATTAGACGCTTTTATGCAGCTTAGGAAGGATTTGTGGGATTAAAAAGGGTAAACACCATCTCTATTAACCCTCTGATTTCCATATACCCTTCCGAATCTGAATAAAATTGTCATATAATAGCCAGAAAATATAAATGAAATGCGTCATTGGGATCTGAGAGGGTTAAGTGAACAGGGTTGCCTAGAGCAGCCTCCATTAGGACGTGAGACAGGCACCGCACTTCCTGTGGAGCACTCAGGCTATAAATGTATGTATGTATGTATGGGCTCGATCTGCTGACCCTTTGAACAGCTGCCGTATGTATGTAATTAGTGCCCCCCTCCTACTACGCTCCTTGACGCAGTTGGGGGGCTTCGGGGCCGGCGACTGGAGCTTGGTGGGGGAAGGTTATGGATATTTCCTTCTCCCCTCAAGCTTTCGTCGTCGGCTTGACTAATTTTGCGTAGTTTTTCTTTCAGTTATCCTTCGGGCGACCTATACCATGTGCCACCCTGCCCTGGCTAGGTTGTAGGCTCCTGACTTGATTTGTCTCTTCGGTCGCTGAAACAGTCGAGCTGACTCGATTCCCCTCAGTAGTGCATTTTTTTGCATCTCACTGTGATTTTATTTTATTAAGCGTTCTTTCCACATAGCGATTTTGATAAGTGCTTTTGCATTCATCTTGTGTCATCCCAGTTTTGGTTTGTTTATTTTGCAAGTTTTGCATTATAATTAGTCCTGATCTCTCATGCTTCGCCCTTGATCACTTCTTGGTTGGTGCTGCAGTGTAGCAGTTCTTGCGTCATCCTTCGGCCCTGCCCTATAAGAGCTCTGCTGTGGAGAAATGGCGAGAAATGTCTGCGTGTCTTCACCTTCCTAGATTTGTTCACCTCCTGCCCTTCCCTATCTATCTTGACTTGATTAGTTGTCCATCTTAATCTGTTTTGATAGCATAATGCATAAGTACGCTGAATTTCGATGTGAGTATCCTAGGTGCGAGTCCTTGGAGTGCCACATGTAATTGTTGATTTAATTAATTGAGTTTAGAAGTAAAGTTTGGCCACCCCTTCGGGGATCACGGCGTCGGGCAATAGATAGATAGATAGAAGTAAAGTTGGTTGGTGAAAAAATATGAAATTAATTGTTCGGGTCAGCCCTATGAGAGTTCTTTTGTGGAACTCGGTGGTCTGGTTAAACTATTATATAATTTTTTGTTTTTTAATAAGTGTTTGTCTATTTTCTTGCAATGTCGGACTGGCAGAATTACCAACTAAAATACATTTTCTTGCAATGTCGGACTAGCAGAATTACCAACTAAAATACGGTTGTAGTACATTTATTAATATATAAAATATAATTCAGCATACTTTTTATCCATTACAAACCAAACATTTTGTATGAATGTATATAATTATAAACTCGGGTATAATTATGAAAAATTATAACAATCCATAATGATATAATATATTCTATCTATCTATTTGCTCAGGTCCTTTCCCCACTTTTTTCTTCCTTTTTTTTTTTATTTTTTACTGGGGGTGGCCGACTCGAGACAGAGCCCAAATAGGGACAACAACAAAATAATATCATAAATTAAGGCATGGAATAGCGAGGGAGATCTGCACACCATAGTAGGCCTACTGTATTACCATTGTACGTTTTCTTTATCACTTATTTACAGGAAATGTTTATATTAAAACACTCAGATTTTGTGATGTTTCTTTATTCATGTACAGTACAGTACTGTATTTATGTAGATAATCAAGCACTTACCCCAGTTTTCCTTTTTTTATTTGTATTTTTGTTTTTTTTTTTTTTATGGGGGTGGCCGACTCTAGACAGAGCCCGAACAGGGACATCACAACACATCAGAAAAACAATGTACAGTATGTATGTACTGTATATACTGTACTCTGGTACTTCCCCCATTGTTTTTTTATTTTTGTTTATTTTATTTATGGGGGTGGCCGACTCGAGACAGAGCCTGAATAGGGACATCACAACACATCAGAAAAAAAAACCCACAAAATCACACACATCTAGTCAAGGAGAAATACCCAGAGAACCAGACCCATTTGGGGTCCCCAGCAAAAGATTCCCAGGTCCCAGATCCCCTAGAGAGGCGCCGATTTCCGCAGGCAGACTTGCAGCGGAGCTGTATCACCACAGCACCCCATACCATTAAACACATCATAGAAGACTGCATTTCACACAACCACTTACACCAACAACACAATCTAGACGCAATGAGAGCTCTGTGGGAAAGCCCGATCGTGGCCTTGGCCTTCCTCAGGGACTCGGGGCTGTTCGGCCAGGCAGCTTAGGGAACAACAACAACCACAAGCCCGCCCCATCTTGCTTCCAGGCGCACTACCACTACCACCGGCTCCCCGGGCCAGGCGCCTGACGGACTATTATCTAGTCTAACTGGCGCATGAGCCTTTCTCCCAAACGAGCGCGTTTACACTCGTCTATTCACTAGCATTCTCCATTCATTCCTATTTATTACCACTTCTCTTGCCTGATCTATAGTCATTCCTCTATCGCCCAACGCTTGTCTTACACAGTCTCTCCATCTCAATGGGGGTCTTCCTGCCCCTCTACCTCCCCTTGTATCTGACTCGCATATTCTCTTTGTAAGCCTTTCATCTTCCATTCGTTCAACATGACCATACCAGCTCAGCACCCTTCTGTCCACTCTGGCCGACAAACGTTCCAACTTCCTTATGGCCTGAAAGTCGCAAGTGGTCAATTGCACGTTTGACTGGCATACCCGACTATTGTTTTGGGCCACACCCCTCCCTCTAGTCAGAATTTTGGCTGGACGTCGGATCGGATGGCCCACCAGATAAAATAACCAGGTAAGAATGAGATATACTTTACCTCTTTGGTTCTTTGCGTTCCTTTCCAAGCTGAATTAGATCTTCTAATTATCATAGCCTGAATGTTTTTTGGAAATATAGTACATACCAGCATAGTGGTCTTAGTAAGATTGAAATAACTAGAGATGAGCTGTTATCTGCGATGAGAGGACTTGAAGTAAGGAAAGCTATGGGACCAGATGAAGTGTCTGCCTGGGTTTTAAAGGAGTGTGCAGAACAATTAGTAGAGCCAGTGAGGGACATAATTCAAGCTTCCTTAGATAAAGGACAGGTTCCTGTTGAATGGAAAAGAGCTAATATCATTCCGATATACAAGAATGGAAACCCTGAGGACCCTCTAAACTATAGACCAGTTTCACTTACTAGTATTGTATGCAAGATTTGTGAAAAGCGAATTAGGAAGAGATGGATGAAAATGTTGGAGAGAAAGAAGATAATAACCCCAAAGCAATTTGGATTCAGAGAAGGGACATCTTGTGTTACCAGTTTGCTATGTTATTACAGTAGGGTGATAGATGTACTCCAAGAAAAAGGCGGATGGGTGGACTGCGTCTACTTAGACCTTTCCAAAGCATTCGATAAGGTACCACATAAGAGATTGTTATCTAAGCTTGAGATGCTAGGATGTGTCAGGGGGAGTTTGCTGAAATGGATGGAGAGTTATTTAACGGATAGGGAAATGAGGACCAACATTAGAGGAACTTACTCATCGTGGCGGAAAGTTGAGAGTGGTGTGCCGCAGGGATCTGTGTTGGCACCTCTCATGTTCCTTATGTACGTGAATGACCTGCCGATAGGCATAAACTCTTACATGTCAATGTTTGCAGATGACGTAAAAATTATGAGACAAATAACAAATAAAAGTAGTTGTGAGGAGCTGCAAGGGGATTTAGATAAAATATACGAATGGAGCACCAAGTGGAAAATGAAATTTAATATAAGTAAATGCCATGTGTTAAATATGGGAAGAAGTGTGAATAGACCAAATTGGGAGTACAGGATGGGAGATAATATAATTAGCAAGGCCGAAAAAGAAAAAGATTTAGGGTTGATTATACAAGATAATTTGTCGCCAGAGAAACATATTAACAAGCTCTTTAGCGGAATGTATGCAATGGCCGGGAATATGAAAGTTGCTCTGAACTACTTGGATGAGACCATGGTAGCGAAAATTATGAAGAGTATGATTAGACCAAGATTGGAGTATGCAGCAGTGGTGTGGTCCCCGCATCTAAAGAAGCATATTCACAAGTTAGAAAGAATCCAGAGAGCAGTCACTAGATTGGTTCCAAGTCTCAGAGAACTGCCATATGAAGGGAGGCTAGACAAATTAAATCTACCGAGTCTAAAAGAGAGGAGAGAGAGGGGAGACATGATAATGATGTACAAATGTGCCCGGGGGCTGGAGAGGCTGGATAGGGAGGATATATTAATTATGGATACAGGAATAACTAGAGGCCACAGCTACAAAGTAAAAAGACCTACCTGCAAGAACGATATCAGGAAGTTTAGCTTCCCCTATAGATGTATTGACAAATGGAATGGGCTGGAGGAGGAGGTGGTAGGGGCAAGGAACATCCATATTTTCAAGAAAAAATTGGATAAAAAGTAGACTGAGAGACGGGACAACACGAGCTTAGCTCAACTCCTGTAAACTACAATTAGGTAAACAATTAGGTAAATACAGTCGCGCTAATAATTGATGTCTCGGCACCAAGTATATTTTGATCAATTATTGGTATCAGCAATATCTAAGCTTCTTTTCATC
>JBAKBP010027861.1:0-29465 GCA_037953745.1 Lithodes maja | reverse complement strand
CAATTATATAATGTAAAAGCTATATCACAGGGACATCTTTGGAACTTATACATTATATAATATATATGTTACATTATGAGGTAGCGTGATCAATTAGGTCAGGTCAGGTAAGGTAGGGCGCGAGTCCAGGACAGGGCTGGGCAGGGGGCGAGTCCAGGGCAGGGCACGGGGCGAGTCCAGAGCAGGGCAGGGCACGGGGCGAGTCCAGGGCAGGCCAGGGCAGGGCAGGGCGACACTCAATAATTCTTGAAGGTGTGGTAGTCCCTGAAGCAGTCACCCAGGCAGAGTGGAACTTTGCACTCGGCGCACATTGAGGTGACTCTTTTGGTGACATGGGGTTTCCTGACACTGGAGCTGCAGACAGTGCACTGCGCCTGCCTGTGACGAGTGCCAAGCATCTCAGTGTTGATGGGGTAGTGTCTTTCGACACCCAGCTGGATACGGTCAGGAACGTGATCCCCACGCCATGCCGTACGTCTGTGAGTGGTGGTGCCATACTTCTCCAGGAGTTGGTATGAGACGTTGTACACGAACTCCCAGAATTTAAGTTTCTGGTTTGGGGCCATCTCCTTTTTTACCAACCACAAGTTGTACGCGTTCAGCATCGTTATATTAACTAGGTGGAGGAAGAGCTTGTGATACCACTTCACAGTCTTCCTCAGACACTCAACGCCTGACAGCTGACAGTCAGACTTGTCCACCAGGCGCATGTTTTTAGTGTAGTCCACTACCATGTCGGGCTTGTAGATTGTCTTCCTGGTTCGGTAGTGGATTTTGCCAGAATCCATCTGGGCACCTGTGTGGACGGTGGAAAGCAGGTGGACGTCTCGCTTATCCTTCCACTTCAGGGCTATCAGTTTCCCACACTTCTCGAGCTGCTTGAATTTCTGCCCCTTTCGTCGCCTTCTTCGCACATGCCTCTCGCGGTGTTCCTGGGCCAGGTCGTCTTCTGAAGGTGTGTCACTGGAGGAGGCATCTGTGAGAGGAATGACATCACCTGTGAACTTTGGCATAAACTTTCTTGTCTTTCTGACAGTCCCACATGACCCCGTTTGGTTGTCATGAAGAAACTGGCAGAGAGCAGGAGAAGTATACCAGTTGTCAGTGTAGATGATGTGGCCTTTGCCCAGGTAAGGTGCCAACATTTTCCTGACGATGGCACCTGACATGCCCATGGGGTCATTGGCAGCGGCTTTCGGTATGTCAATGTCAGTGCCTGTGTACACGATCATGTCAAGCACTATTCCAGTTTCGCAGTCACACAAAACGAAGAGCTTGATTCCGAACCTATGCCTTTTCAAGGGGATATACTGTTTGAAAACAAGACGTCCTTTGAAGAGCACGAGCGACTCATCAATCACCAAATTGAGGAAGGGGTAAAAGTATTTCCTATACCTCTCCAACAACATGGTGAACAGATTCCGAACTTTCCATATCCTGTCAATCCTGTTAGGATTTTCGTTGTCTGCAAAGTGCATAAATCTTAGCAGCAACAAAAATCTGTCATGAGTCATGAACTTATTGAAAGTTGGGGTGGCGATGAGAGGGTCGTGCTTCCAATAGTGTTGCAACACGTGCTTCTTGATCAGAGGCATGAGGAACAACAAGGCAAAGAACGTCATAAATTCTTCCACAGTCGTATCCACCCAGCCTCGTATTCTCGCTTTTGGAGAAAGGACGTCCAATCTGCCAATCACCCACCTGTAGTAGGCGTTTGTTTGGGCAACGATGTACGTCATTACCTCCATGTCGAAAAAAGCGAGGAAGAAGTCGCTTTCGTTCGCTTGATCGTCACAGGGCCAGTCGTCAGTTGTTCCTGACGTCCCAGGATTGAACTGGGGCACGTCAGGTACAAAATTGACCCCGTCAGAACAATCGAACCAAGGCAGCTCAGGGATCGGAATGTCGTCTGCGTCTGCTTCATCGTCTGAAATATCGCTTCCATGGTCGCGATACAGCACTTCATCATCATCACCCTCCTCTTCACTTGACAGACGATGACCTTCCTCATTTTCGTCACCGACGTCGGACTCACTCCCACTGTCCACTCCCAAATCCCCCCACCCTTGGTCCCGTGCTAGGGCTTCGTCGTCGAAACCTGGGCTGCCAATGTCCTGCGAATCACCATCAAACAGCAGGGCGGCATACTTTGATGGTGTCAGAGTTTTCCGGGTCACTTTTGCACGTGAGGGTATCTTATGGACAGGGACAGCAGAGGCGGTGGCAGGGGCGGCGGCAGGGGCAGCAGTGGTGCGTGGCCTTGATGGCAAGATGATGGTGGTGCCTGTCGCCTTTCTCTCTGTTCCTTGGGCAGGGGCGGCAGGGGCGGCAGGGGCGGCAGGGACGGCAGGGGCAGCAGGGGCGGCAGGGGCAGCAGGGGCGGCAGGGGCAGCAGGGGCGGCAGCCGGGCCAGGGGCGGCGGCTGGTGGTGGTGGTGGTGGTAGGGGCACTGTGGCTGGCGTACGGGATCTCTTCCCTACGCCCGTGCCTTTCATTTGTCCTGCCCCCGCAGGTTCTGCAGCCCTAGGGCGGCCTCCTGCGTCACTGGTACCGGTGGCAGGGGTGGTAGGGGCAGCAGGGGCGGCAGGGGCAGCCGGGCCAGGGGCGGCTGGTGGTGGTGGTGGAGGTAGGGGCACTGTGGCTGGCGTACGGGATCTCTTCCCTACGCCCGTGCCTTTAATTTTTCCTGCCCCCGCAGGTTCTGCAGCCCTAGGGCGGCCTCCTGCGTCGCTGGTACCGGTGACAGGGGTGGCAGGGGTGGCAGTGGTGGTGGTAGTGGTTGTTGCAGTGGCCTGGGTCGTGGTGGCAGTGTCACGAAAGACCAATGACCTCTGTGCCATTGCCCTGCTTGCACGTGTTTTCCGTGCTTTGGGTGCTGGTATTTCGTCCTCCGAGCTGTAGGGCGTGTCGTACTGGTAGCTAGGGGTCTTTGGCAGCCACCCTCTGCCTTCCACGGCGGCTAACACCACCAGAAGGAGGGCTGGTTGTGTCATCAGGGAGCGAGCGTGAGGGACGTGTGGGCTCCATGACTAGTGCGTGGTTACTGGCGCGGTGGTGCTTGCACGAGTGCGGGGCGAGCGTTTGGCGGGGTGGTGTCGAGAGTTGACATGTAGTACTATACCCACACCAATTTTCAGCCGCCTGGCTATAAACGCGCGGTTTTGGTACGCGTTCAAAAGCTCTGCTCTTAAGAGTCTCCCCGCAGTGCGCCGGGGGAACTCTTATGAGTCTCCCCGCAGCTCCCGGGTTAAAAAAACAAAATAATGAATAAACCCACCACCACCATACACCACTACATTATAAACCTCCATTACCACCACATTATAAACCACCACCACCATCATACACCACTATATTATAAACCACCATCACTATACACCATTACATTATAAACCACCACCACCACCACCACCATACACCATTACATTATAAACCACCACCACCACCATCATCATACACCATTACATTATAAACCACCACCACCATCATATACCATTACATTATAAACCACCACCACCACCACTATACAGCCTTTCATTATAAACCATCACCACCACCATTATACGATTACATTATAAACCACCACCACCACCATACACCATTACATTATAAACCATCACCACCACCATACACCATTACATTATAAACCACCACCTCCACCATACACCACTGAATTATAAACCACCATCACCACCACCACCATACACCAATACATTATAAACCACCACCTCCACCATACACCACTGAATTATAAACCACCATCACCACCACCACCATACACCACTACATTATAAACCACCATTCACCAATACATTATAAACCAGCATCACCACCATACACCAATACATTATAAACCTTCATCACTACCACCACCATACACCACATTATAAACCATTATCACCACCTCAATACACCACTACATTTTAAACCCTCATTACCACCACCACTATACACCACTACATTATAAACCATCACCACCACCACCACCACCATACATCACTACATTATAAGCCACCATCACTACCATACACCAATACATTATAAACCATCATCACCACCACCACCATACACCACTACATTACAAACCATCATCACCACCACCACCACTACATTATAAACCAACATCACCGGCACCACCATACACCACTACATTAGAAACCATCATCACCACCACCACCATACACCACAACATTATTAACCACCACCATCATACACCACCACCATACACCACTACATTATTAACCATCACACTGTAAACCACCACCACCACCACCACCATCATACATCACTACATTATTCACCACCACACTGTAAGGCAGCACCGCCACCACCATCATACACCACTACATTATTGACCACCACATTGAAAGACAACACCACCACCACCATCATACACCATTACATTATTGACCACCACACTATATACCAACACCACCATACACCACTACTATCATACATCGGATGTATACATAGTTTGCTTGGCTGTGGAGCATATCATGAGTTTTAACACAATGCCTTATGCTTAGGTTTGATATATTATACACCGAATAATCCACTATTTAATTCCAAAAACATAAACATTGACCGAAATCACGATAATTATTAGTTGGCTGTAACTAATAATTTTCCCAACATCATAAACATTTCCAGGTTTTATATTAAATAACTTCAGATATTACAAAATGTTGAATAAATACGAAGCAACAAATACACATTCAATATTGCTACAAATATATAGACTAACAAACACATTCAATACAGTATATTATCAGCTAGACTCCAACTAATATTCTGGACAGCAATACTGCATATACCTCTGCATCATACATAGCTTACAGAGATACAAAAATATAGAAGAAGTAATCACTGAACAATGATAACAACAATTTAACTTGATCTATTTGTTATCTCCATTGTGTAGACTATCGTGTACATTTACATATCACTACTTTGAACTACGAAGTGCTTATCAATGAAATACTTTAGCACTTTATGTACTGTACCGTCGACATCCTTTGTATTGCATTCTGGCTACTATAAATCGGTTTCATTCAATCTAGGAAGGATATTTAGCAATGATAAGGCTTCGAACTATCTCAATCAACCCTTTCAATACCACATATATTTTTTAAGCTGCATAAGATCGTCTAAATGTAGGTAAAATATGGTATTCTATATTATATTTATTTCACCACAACACTAAACACTTCCTAATGAAATAAATACAAATATATATGTGATCCACCGGGATACGAACCTGGGTTATCACACACAGATTTGTAAACACTCTAACCATTACACCATCAAAACAGACGTCGCTGGTACGGAAAGGGTTAACCCACTGAGCCCCAGCGACGCACTGTTTGTGTCGGCAATATATGTAGCGCTAGACCCCAGCGACGCGAACATTGCGTCGGCCACTAAAAAATCTATTATTCGGCTCGTATGGTAGGAAATGGCTTGAGAATTGGAGGGGAGGTACCGTAGAGTGTTGGCGAACAGGGACAGTACGCGTGAACCGGCCAGTCAGGCCGCGCGGGTGGTGGTGGTGGGATTAGTGGCGCCACTTTACCCACTTATTTCACCACGACTTTGGACCTTATCTACTCCTGTCGTATGGGAGCTAGAGGGTTGAGATTTGTGTGAGACACTCCTTAGGATGTACGCATTACAATGCCATACTCAGTTGTTACCCTAGTGCTGCCGGGCGGGTGGTCATGCGACCTCATTTACTCTTGTCCTATGGTAGCTATAGGCTTGAAATTTGTGTGAGACACACCTTACGATGTACACATTACTTGACCATGCTCAGCTATCCCCCAAGTCCTGCCAGACGGGTGGTCATGTGGGGGAGGTGATGAAAGACACTGTACCCACTTATCTCCCAACGACTTTCGACCTCATTTACTATGAGGTCCACTAGCCTTGAGAGGGCCTAGGCCCAGTGGGCTAGTATAAAATAAAAGCATCATCAACAACAACAACTATGAGGTCCTATGGTAGCTATTGGCTTGATATTTGTATGGGATATATCCTTAGGATGTAGGCAATGTATGGCAACCCACTAATCTCGGTTTGTTGGGACAAGGGACGTGCGTGACAAAGGAAACTCAGTTTACCCATATATCTCGCGAGTGCAACACCATGTCGGATTTACCACGGCGTTACCCACGCAGGGGAATATCCCTGGCCGATACCATGGCCATAATTGAGGAGAGTGATGTGCCTGATAGTGACACTGGATCATCAAATGACGATTCAGAGGACGAATATATTCCCATTGTGGCCGAGTATGATGAAATGCATGAGGAGGAACCCTATCTCCCCATCGCTGAACGGTACGCCAGGTTACAACAAAGGGAGGCGAGTAGCTATCGTTCCCCTGCTCCCCCTCGTGACATAGTGGAGTCCCCAGAAAGTGGGGAAGAGGATGAGGAAGATGACCCAGACCCCATGGCCTTCATCAACATTCCACTTTCTCATCGTAGGGCTGAGAAGAGAAGAGGTGAGGATGATGGGGAGGAGGAGGACGGAGAGGAGGAGGAGGTGGGTCAAGCTCCGACACCACACGTGCCTCGCCGTGGTGGTGCTCCCCCGCATTTGCCTTCCCCACCACCCCCCATTCCCTCTCCACTAAAATCACCAACCCCAACGTTGAGGGAATACATGACTGCCCCCCACTTCCAGCAACCCCCCCGTCCATCGACAGCCAGCAGCAGAAGGGATTGATAGGCTGACACAACGCCACTTCCCTGAATATGTGCCGGCCACAGATAGCAATGAGAAACCCCGAAGACGGTGTCATTTGTGCCGCAACACGACACAGAGGGAGCCTGTGAGATCAGATACCAGGTATATGTGCCCAGAATGTGATGTTGGACTGTGTTTCCCAGACTGCTTCAGGGAGTATCACACCCTTGAGCATTTCTAACTGTACTCAAAGATTGCGATAAAAGACGCATGAAATGTGAAGTGTGTGTATAAAAACCAAGTGTAAATAATAAATATAGGCTATACAAAGTGCCGAACACAATATGTAAGTGATATTGACACTCAAATATACGTAAAACAGTGACGGACACCAATAAGTGTAAATATAGCATATTTCTAAGTCGAAAGTGCGTAAAACAATGTGTGAAACAAATATGTTATAACTATTAAACATATGATAAAGTAATAAACTGAATAAAGATGGGAAGTAACATGAAAACTGAATGAAGATGGGAAGTAACATGAACACTGAATAAAGATGGGAAGTAACATGAAAACTGAATAAAGATGGGAAGTAACATGAAAACTGAATAAAGATGGGAAGTAACATAAAAACTGAATAAAGCAGGGGGAATAAGAGAGAAAGGCAATAAAAGTGAAAGTGCTGGAGGCGTGTGTCAGTCAGCTGGGGGTATGTACGTGCGTTCGTTTTGTTATTGTCCAAGACCATGATGGCCGCCAGTCTCCATGGCAACGGGGAAGCGCCACGCTCTTGCCACTCGTGTGCACTTAGAAGACTTATATCTAAGCACTTTTCACACTGTAACTTCACTTACAATGACATTATGTGATACATGTTGCTAATATATGAACTATGAAGGCACACATGATGCTCGGGTGGTGTAAATAACCGTCACTCGATAACTGGCCATCTACATCTGCCATGCTGCCGCGTTGAACTATGGCTGACCGGGCGGGAAGTTTGAAGGCCGCCCGGCACCAGCTGATGTATGAGGCTGCCCCCTCCCCCCTCCCCCCATACGACCCCCAAATGAGCGAGGTGAGTATTTTTTTCTTCTTTTCTCACATTTTTCTTCCATTTTAGAAAAAAAAAGAAAAAAAAAATGGCAAAATTGACCGGTCCCTTGATTTACATTTATTTATAATTAGCTGGTGCTCAGTGGGTTAAGCTAACTAAAGGAACATTAATTGGAAAATAATATTAACGTTGCATATGTAGTTTGGTTATTTCTAATGATTAACTCTAATCATTGGTTTGTTAGGTGTGCTTTAAGGCCACCGGATATATCATGGTCATTGATCAGAGGAGTGGGGAGTGGGGAGGAGGGTAGAAAACCAAAATATTTAAATTATTTGCATAACAACATTTCCTTTTTTATTAACTACCGTACATACATACAACATCTCAACATTTCAGTGAACTCAAAATTTAGCAAACAACATTTTTACGCAAACAATTATAAAAATGAGACAGTATAACATAAATGTACGGTATTAATCTGCATATGAAAATAAGGGTACGCAGGTGTGTCTGTCAATTAACACAATAAAGGTGATGAATAGGAAAAAGGGTGTCCAGCTTTAATGAGTTGATAATTGGAAGCCTAAAAGAGAGAGAGAGAGAGAGAGAGAGAGTGGAGGGGGTAAATACAGATGTAAAAGCATAAAGAAAATGTGGCAGTGATGAACACACATACACACACATATATATATATATATATATATATATATATATATATATATATATATATATATATTGTTACGTATCTTGATCCTCAAGTGGTTAACTTGATGAATCTAGATAGCACAGAGATATATATTAAGGTATCAGTCAGCTGAAGGCAAAACAAAAGTAAAATCTAATAAAATTATTTCCTGTTGTTGCTTCCTTTCCTTTTGGATCTTAGGACTTAGTATCCTTTATTGACTGATACTCTTTAATTATGAAAAATACTGAAACTAATTAAAGTCATGCAGTATTTATAAAGAATTATTATTTAACCGAAGCTTAGTAGGCTATGGTTATGAACCGAATAAGTTATATCTAAAGAAGGACTATTAATTCTATAAAAAGTCTTGAAAGATAAATATTAAAGTAAGAATATTTCAGTCTCTTACCCTTTTTGAAATGAATAGATAGTTTTCTTCTATGTCCTTTTATTTATATTTAATTTAATTATTCTTGGTTCTTGTCTTACGTTAATAGAATTATATTATTATTATCATCAGGAGTAATATCAAAGTCACATAAAAAGTTAGATATATATTTAATAATTAGTTAAATGTATTTCTTAACCACGTAACATTGGTTTGATTATGAGTAAATAAAGTTACAGGATCGTTTCATAGATTCGATTCAGGTCTCACTCAAATAATATGAAAAGCAAAATATAATATTTTGAAGCAAAAGAATTTTCTTCAGCTTAGGAAATCACTATAAGTAATATTAACACAGCCATGTTAGTCTAAGGCGATATTACTAATATGAGACAATAGCATCACCGTACTAAGCACCGTTAAGCAATGTAAGCTTAATCAAAGAAAATGAAAGAACTCGTAAGTATTAATATAAAACAATAGTATTACTTTCATCATAACCCAATTACTTAAAGAGTTGCTTTAGTCCACAAGTTAGTCAACTAAAATAGTTAAGTACATAATAATAGCGTTAACGTTACTTCGCAATCAAATAGTTAAGTACACAATAATAGTAGCGTTAACGTTAATTCGCAATCAAATAGTTAAACACATAATGGTAGCGTTCACGTTTATTCGCAATCAAATAGTTAAATACACAATAATAGTAGCGTTCACGTTAATTCCCAATCACATATCTCACTAAACCAACATAACGGAAGTGTTTACACCGAACACACTTAACACACACATATATAATCTGACTGACAGTCACAATCCCATTATAATACTTCACCCCGTCTTCCTCCAGCTGCAAGTTCACCTTCCCCAACTCCAAATGAGACTGATTTGAATGCCCACAACTCGGGTCTTATATACCAAACAATGATGGTGTAGGAACGAATCAGGAGGCGAGTCATGGTGCGGGCCCCTATCATAGCTCCTCGAGTTGCATAGCAGGTGCCTGGTCCAATCACAGCTCCCGGCGTCGATCATACGTCATAGCATCGTGGCATCGAGGTAGTTTGTAGGGTCCCCTATGACGCACGCAGGTGTGAAGGCTTGTTTGCAGGTATGCGGGCGAGGTAGTTTCCCCACTCGCTTCACCGTTTGGGTAGTTCGGCTCCTTCAACTCTAATTCTAACTTAAATTAACATACAGGGCTCCGTATGTCAGAATATATATATATATATATATATATATATATATATATATATATATATATATATATATATATCTATATATATATATATATATACATATATATAATATATATATATATATATATATATATATATATATATATATATATATATATATAATTATATATATATTGCGAATTAAATAAACAAAATATATAATAAAAACAGGAAGTTGCTGAAATATAACTGGCAGGCAATTAACTATATACCGGGTATTTCTGACTATACAATAGTGCAGTGTCCTAATTTCCGGAGAGACATTTTTCCAATTGCCCAGTTGTTCATGTCGGCTTGATGTTGAAATGTGAACACGGAACTAAAAGGAATATAATGCTTGCTGTTAGGGTGTAAAACAAGAGACTAATTACTATATTTCCAGTTATCATTAGTTCAATTTATGCTTCGTCGTCCATATTATGTTGAAGTTTCAAAGATATGTAAAAGCTTATATGTTGGGATCTGAGACTCGGTAACACAGGTAGAACACATGGCTAGACAAGTAGGCACATTGGTAATACAAACTAACAAAGCTATATAGCAAGGATTTATAGATACAATAGGAACCATACAGTGGGTAAATAGCTGGGGTATTAGACATTTAGGATACATATTAACGGAAATATAATAATACAGTAAATCTAAAACAATAATAACATAACATTAAAGACAATTACATAAAGTAAGCACGATTAAAGTAGAAAAGCCCTCCGCCAATCACCGCGCTCCCTTTTACTTGCTTGCACCGTCAGCTGATTTTGACAGCTCACGGCTGCAACATGCCACACCTTGCCCACCAGCCAATCAGCGGCCTCAATTGTCGGAGCGCGAAGCTGGACTTCTTACTTCACCTCAAAAGTCGCACTCTTTCTCTTCCCGAGCAGTTCCTTCTGATTATCCACAAACTAATACCTCGGTGCCAGCCCTGTACTCCCGTAAACCATCAAAAGAGGTTTATAATCAGCTTCCTGGGACTTATTTTGAAGAGAAGAGAGAGGAGGTGAAGGAAGCCAGAATTCAGGGAGAGCTTGCCACCGCGCGTGCCAGCCAGCCAGCCAATCACAGCGCGGGAGAGCAGGGGGCGTGACTATAAAGGCTGCCGCGATCGGGCTACTGGGGTCACTCACCCCTCGGAATTCACCGGGTTACCACATTACAACCAACTTGCTCTCTCTCGCCCGGGCACAAAGGGGAACCAGGAACCCACCTTTCCAGTTACCCTGTCCTCAACTAAAGCCACAACACAGACCACCCCTTACCTCTCCTCACTTTCGCCCACTCGGAGGATGCGCCATCAGTATCCTGCCGCCTGTCGTCACGGCGCTAGCCTGCACACATACAGTCAAACGCTTCAAAAGGGACGACAGAAGGTGGACGGAAGCGAGGATTTCCAGAAGAGCTACTGGCCAGTTCTGAGGTGGTAAAGCACAGTTCCAGACACACACACACCTGCTCCAGCATACATGAGTATTATATAAGAGAGACTAACCTGGTGGTTCCCATAAAAATGTATGTGTCCTTCTAGGACAAGAGTAAAAGAAAAATAATTTAGACTCCCCTGAATCCATAAAGATGATGATGTGATATTTATTAGTTATTTTGGTTAGCAACGGCGCCATGCCAAAAGAGTTATTATATAAGATCTGATACGAGAGATTAAAGATTAAAGAGTAAAAGTAAAGAGGGGAAGGAAAGAATAACTCTTTTAGTAAATGAGGCAACCAATAAGTTCAAGGGGGAAACAGTTGTTTAGTTGCCTGATATATCAGCTATAGCTAGGGAAGGACACTAGTCCATATGAATCATTCATTAAGTTGTGTAAAAGGAAACTATTGAGAAGGACACTAGTCCAATATTAACGCCTTACGAGCGGGCCCGTCAGTAACTTCTACTACCCGCCAAGCGGGTGGTTTTACCCTTAACGACCTTGATTCCGTGCTCTTTTTCATGCATAAACAAGAGCCAGAGCGTAATACAATTATGTATCCCTGAAAGGGCGTTAATTGAGCTTTCGAATTACACCAGAACCATCCTTCTACGACCACGCGTTCTCTTGCAATGATCGTGCAAAATACGGTAATTTCCTTACATAATTCCCTGTGTAGCGAGGTAGTAAGTATGGGTGTGTGTGGAGTAGATGTCAGTAGTCGCGTGGGACCCATGCCGAGCGGTCATGAGCCACCCTACGCTCCTCCCATCGCCCGTCTCTCTCTCAGAGCCATTATTGCTCAAAAATTGCACACAGACTTAAGTCGGGCCCCGCCACATAGTCCTTGGTTCTCTAGCCCGACTTAAGTCCACCCCCGCTAGACAAGGGTTAAATACGGGATTATTATGTTTAAAAGGGACGCTGTATTCATAGAAATCGAGAGACTCCTAGAGGCAGTCTGGGAAAAGTGTTAGGGGTGCCCGTATAACAAATAATTCCTCAGAAGTCATGTAAAGGAATATAATTGTGGAACTAATCTGTGTAGGCGTTTTGAGGCACGGTTCATCTTTTGTTAAAATGGTTAATGATTTATGTGAAAGGTAAACATAAAGTATTTGTAAAAGGGTTAGATGAGGGTAAATTCGGAAGGTGTCATTGAGGTAAAGATTGTAAACCTATATTGTTGAAGTAACTGGGTGACGGAACCCAATATTATATATGAGAGGGAACTTGTAATCTCAGTCGGTAGTTTGTACTATTTTATATCATTGTTGAGGTACTTGTGTAGTAACGACGGTTGTGTCAGAGGAGTAAATAGATTCTGTGTATTGAGGAAATAGATTATATGTGTTATTTTTTTTTTTTTTTTTTCTATGTGATTGAGGGAGGCAAAAGGTATAACTGCCTATAGCGAGTGCCTCCCCCATAGTTGAAAGAGTGACAGGGCCAAAATCAAGGGACGTTCGAGCCAAAATGCCTGGACACACAGAGTTTGAAGCAATTTAAGTCATAGGAAGCGGGAAAATCTGATTCTGGGAGAGAGTTCCAGAGCTCAGCTGTTGAGTAGAAGAAAGTTTGAGAGTAACGTTTCACTCTTTGGATGGAGAGTTGCACAGAGTAGGGGTGGGATTGAGTTGCAAGACGGGTACCACGTGCCCTACGTAAAGGAGGTGGTATGCACTGGGATAGCTCTGAGGAACACTGATTATTATAGTAGCGATAGAATAGCGAGAGAGATGCAACATTGCGGCGGAGAGAGAGAGATTGCAGAGAGTTGGTGAGTGGACGGGAGTTAATGATACGAAAGGCCTTCCTTTATAGCCTTGGTCTTGAGAAAGGATACAGAAGGCTCAGTAAACGTGGGTAATCCTTAAGAGTAGAAGAAAGAATATAACTTTTGATTTAGTAAGGTAAAAAGCAAATGTTTCATTAGGTCCTGGTCTCCATACAAGACACAGCAGGGCTCCGATTAAACTGTTTAGGATTAATCACTAATAACGGGTCATAGGATCGAAGCCGACTTGAGTCAATACCTGAATAGCGGGAATTCAGTTAGGGAGTAACAGGAACTTTAGTGGTCCAAAGTGCAACCTATCGTGAATCGACGTAATATTCAGTCCGTGTCTTGAACTCATCTCGGCCCGAGCCAAGAACCTCTTATTAGAGTAGTTAGGAAGTCTGTTCAATAAAATATACGAACTTCTAAATGACTGTCGATTTATCCCCCGTAGTAGTAGTAGCGTAACAGAATTTAAATTAAATATTACATTTTAGTGGCATGCGGTGGAATTCGACAAATCATTTAGATTGAGTTTAATTATCTAACAGAACAGATAGAATGACGGGCATGTTACCATTCAGATTATGGGAAGAAGGGAAGGAAGAAATCGAGCTTTGGTTTAAGCAGTTAGAATGTCAGTTCACACTACTTGACGTAGGGGAAAATGGAAAGAAAATCGCCTATGGAAAGGCACACTTAAGAAAGGCCCTGAATGATGTAAGAGTACGTCTGGAAGGACTAGTATCGTGGGCCGAAGTCAGGAGCGCCTTAATCGAAGAATTTGGCCGAGAGACTTCCACCAGAAAAGCCAGAGACAAAATGAAGAGTTTGAAACTTGATAGCCAAAATGTGAGAGCCCTGAGGAGGGAAATCGCTAAGAATGTTAACCTAGCATATCCCCATATGGACCAAGAGAGCCAGGAAACTGAGATCAGGGAGATAATGATCCAAGCCTGCCCGGTAGAAGTTAGGAAACACTGCATCATTCATGAGGTTAACACTACTAAGGAGCTGATGGAGGTCATTAAAAAGATTATGGAGGCTCGAGAAGTAAAAGAGAAAAAACAAAAAGGGGAATAGGAGAATCCAAAGAAAGGGTATTCGAAAGCCCTGATTCGATGCTTCACTTGTAGACAGACCGGACACCTAGCTAGGAACTGTACCAACCGTCCACAAGCCCCAACCCCTAGATTTGACCCCAGACCCATACTCCCAAATGATCGACCTCTACCCAGGGGAACCGATCCGAACCGGAGAGGAATGCTTCCGGTAGAATACCGGGAGACCGAAAACCAGCCAAAAGTTATGATGTCGGAAGAGAGAGAAAAATTTCTGTGAAACCTCACATAGAAGGGTGGTATAGTGAGGTCAATATCTTAGAGAGACAAACGCCTTGTGAAACTAAAGTCATAAATGGGAAAGCCGCGAACATGTCGATTGATACGGGGGCAAACCGAAGTTGTCTCCTAGAGAATTTTGTAAAGAAAAATCAGCGAGAAATAGGCCCATTAAATCAAACCAGTCTTCAGTTGTCAGGAGCCGGGGATCAACCACTGACAATTCTAGGAAAAACTAACACGGCGGTAGTGCAGTGGAAGGGAATTACCTACACCACCGATTTTTGTGTTTTATCGGGAAAAGCAAGTAGTGGAGTCGATGGGTATCTGGGGATAGATCTCATGAGTCAGTTGGGAGTAACTATTCAGTGTGGGCCGAAAGACACAACGACCACTCTCCAACCTCAAATAGTAGCTACCACAGGAAAACTATATATTCCTCCTAGATTTTGGAAAATGATAGAGATTCCCCCAAACCCAGGCATGACTGCCGGGATTTTTTAACCTGATGCACAGAATGGGGTGAGAATATCTCCCACCTTCATTACTGCCGACCAGAGGAAACTAGTTTTAGCTAATTTCGGTGATGACACGATTAGTTATCAAAAAGGGAAACTGTTAGGACAAGTCACACCCGCTCAACCCACTACTGTTGGAACTGACGGACCCGTGAACTTACCTGAGATCCCGGAAAAATTAACATCAAGTCAAGCCAGTATCTTACATGAATTGCTCTGGACGTACCGAGACGTGTTTGCTCAAAACGAAGGGGTCCACGGATCGGCTAGAACCCGACACACCCAGGAGATACACACGCAAGGGCCTCCTATTAGGCAACCCTACCGACGACAAAACCCTATTATGAGACAAAAAGAAAAGGAACAAGTTGAGGACATGATTAAACAGGGGATAGTAGTGGAATCATACAGTCCGTGGTCATCTCCAGTAGTCCTAGTTAGAAAAAAAGATGGGTCTACTCGGTTCTGTGTAGATTATCGAAAATTAAACGATGTGACCATCAAAGACGCGCATCCCCTACCTCGTATTGACGACTCGTTAGACTCCCTCAATGGGTCGACCTGGTTCTCTACCCTAGATCTCCAGAGTGGATACTGGCAAGTACCAGTCCGAGGATCAAGAGAAATCCGCATTTGCCACAAGCCGTTTGGAGTTTGCAATGGCCCCGCCAGTTTCACTAGAGTCATGGACGAAGTATTGAGGGGATTAACCTGGAAAACTTGTTTGGCGTACTTAGATGATATTATAATCTGTTCCGCTAGTTGGGAAGAACATATTCACCGACTCCAAGAAGTGTTAGAAAGAATCGGGGGGGGGGCAGGACTTAAACTGAAACCTTCAAAATGCCAAGTAGGGGCCCGTGAGGTGGCATATCTAGGGCATGTGGTTTCCAGTAAAGGTATTCAACCGGACCCACATAAAGTGAGATCTATTGCCGAAATCTCCCCTCCCTCCTCTGTCAAAGAGATTCGGGCGTTTCTGGGAATGGCCTCCTACTATCGAAGGTTCATACCTAACTTCTCTAAGATTGCTCGCCCCATGACTCAGAGACTAGAAAAAGGGAGGAGGTTCGACTGGGATCAGAGTTGTCAGGTAGCTTTTGATCACTTGAAGCAAAAATTAACATCTAACCCCATAGTTTGTCATCCGGATTTCACCAAGCCGTTTCAACTATACACCGATGCTTCTGATGAAGGGCTCGGAGCTGTTCTGGCCCAGAAAGTGGACGGAAAGGAAAGCATAGTGGCCTGTGCTAGCCGGACACTGAATAAGGGCGAAAAGAATTATAGCGTTACAAAAAAGGAATGTCTGGCTCTAGTGTTGGCTGTACAATATTTCCGTCCATACCTGGCCGGGGTCCGCTTTGAAGTTATTATGGACCACCATAGCTTACAATAGCTCCGAAAAATGAAAATGGAAGACGGACTATTTGTCAGGTGGAAGGGGATTTTGGAAGAGTACTCTTTTGAAGTTAGACATAGACCAGGTAAATTACACACTAATGCCGATGGCTTGTCTCGACTACCGGTAGCACCCGTTCAACCCACAGAACCTCACAGGGAAAAAAGGACCCTAGACCTGGTAATAAAGTAAAGTTTTCGAAGGGAGCCTGAAGGGATTCTCAAGATCGGGTCGTACTTGATTAATCAGAGGCAAATCACATGATCCAAATCCACCATGGACAAAAGGGAAGGGGGGCTCATTTGGGACAGTCTAGAGTTCTCCAACAATTCAATGAAAGATACTGGACCAAGAGGGCCGACCAGATTGTTAAAGAAGTCGTTCAAAATTGTTTGGGATGCCTGAGGGGCAAAGATGGAAGGGGACCTAAACAGTTGCCCGGACATATTACCGCTGGTACACCCTGGGCCAAATTATCAGTGGATATTATGGGACTTCTGCACAGACAGACAAACAAAAGGTACATCTTGACCTGTGTCGACATTTTCTCTAAATACATGGTTGCTTGCGCTATCCCGGACAAGAGAGCTGAAACGGTGGCCAAGGTTATCCTGGAAAAGATAATTTTTGTGTATGGCACCCCTTGAGGTATTCTGAGTGACAGGGGAAAAGAATTTAATAATAGATCTGGCAACACTTGGGAGAAACCTTGGGGTACCAGATACAGCACACCTCCCCGTATTACCCTCAGGGAAATGCTGTCTGTGAAAGGAATCATAGGGTGTTAGCCAACTGCATCCGGGCTAGTCTGACCTCACAAGGGGAGAAAATCGTCCGGGGTTGGCCGGAACTTTTGCCCGAAATTGTCTGGGGAATAAATACCACGGTCTGTAGAACTATGGGGTATTCTCCCTATGAGATTATCTTTGGCAACATACCGAAATTGCCTCAAGAACAATTATTGCCCTACCCCCGTTCCTACACACAGTATTCCCAACCCGGAAAATATTGGAAGGAACAAGGGGAGCGACGACAGCAAGTGCATGATCATATTACTCAGCAACAGCCTAAGAAAGTTTCTATAAATAATCCTTATTACCGGGGAGAGTATATTCTGGTTAAGAGACATGATCCCACCCGAGCTGGTAAACTGGAGGAGAAATACGAGGGTCCTTTCAGGGTTGTCGAGACAAACGGGCCCTATCAAGTGTTATACTTACCTCATGGAGATATTGTGTCAGTTACTCATATTCGTCATACCAAACGATATGAGGGTAATTTTCCCACAGAGATGAGCGAGTGGAGTAGCGAGGAAGGGAGCGAAGATGAAACAGAATCCAGGGTTGACGACCCTGATACTTCCTCAGCTCGACCCAACGTTAGAGGTCCTACTCCAACTCGGAACTACCTAGAGGATTCTCCACTCTGGTGGTCACTTAGTCGAAAAAACCCAGAGGGTCTCCCTGAGGTTGAACCAGAAGGAGATATAGTAAGCGAAGAGATCGTATTTAGTGGGGAAGATGATTTCTATGAGCTTACCGAGGATGAAAAGTCTACGGTACCAGACAGCGAAGTTTCAGTTTCCCCCAGAGATTTAAATAGGCCTTTAAGTAGAGAGGAAGAGTGTTTTCAAGACGAGGTAGAACCGCGAGGTGTATCTTGTGACAGTAAACGTGTAAACGGTTCGCCCATAGCTAAAGTAAATTAATCCAAGGGAACTCCCTTGCTTAACGTTCTGGATAAGACTCTCGCTAGAGCGACTAAGTTCACGGGCCCCACCGTTATTATCACTCGTAGTGGTAGGATTAGCCGCCCACCAATCAGGTACCCGGACGAGGCTATAAATGGACCCCGGGGGCACGTGCCTGTCAGTTGCAAGGCACCATGCCTCTCCCCTTTGACCTCAGTACCGACTCCGTCGACGGGTGGCAATAGTCGATGGGCATGGGCAAAGAATTAATACCACTCGAGCTCTCAAACAGTTTCTCAGTCAGCCCGGGGAGGTTTTAACCCTTTGGCTGCAGCTATGTTTGGGCTATTTAGGGCTTATTCAGGCACTCCTGAATGATAAATCAAGCATCTGCATTAAATGAAGTGTATTCTGCCGAAAACTAGGCGAAAATAGCTTCAAAATGACACCAGAACGGACCGTGTACGTGGTTGGTTCACTCGCAGTGGTCCCAGTGAAACGCGGGAACCCCGCTATTATGTAACACTCGCTCGCTTGGCTACACTGATGAGAGAGACAGAGAGAGACTTGCCCGAGACACAGCCTAGCTCAGTGAGCCGCTCGGTGCTCTGAGGGTCGGAGGTGGGCCCCTCACGCTCCCACCCACTGACACTCGATTTTTACGTTTTTTACAGGCTTTTAAAGCCTGGAAATTGCTGTAACTTGCCAAAACATTTCAGAACGTCACCCGCAGCGAAAGGGTTAATAGCCAAAACTATCGTGGGAAATCAGAATCCTGCCCTCCAGTTACATATATTATATGTCTCTGTGAGCATAGTGGACTGGTGGAGTGGCAGCCTGATGGCGTAAATTTTAGGGGAACGGTGTTGCGGCGATCAGGAGCTTGCCTAAAATCAGTTGGGGGTGATAAAGTAGAAAAGCCCTCTGCCAATCACCGCGCTCCCTTTTACTTGCTTGCACCATCAGCTGATTTTGACAGCTCACGGCTGCAACATGCCACACCTTGCCCACCAGCCAATCAGCGGCCTCCATTGTCGGAGCGCGAAGCTGGACTTCTTACTTCACCTCAAAAGTCGCTCTCTTTCTCTTCCCGAGCAGTTCCTTCTGATTATCCACAAACTAATACCTCGGTGCCAGCCCTGTACTCCCGTAAGCCACCAAAAGAGGTTTATAATCAGCTTCCTGGGACTTATTTTGAAGAGAAGACAGAGGAGGTGAAGGAAGCCAGAATTCGGGGCGGGCTTGTCACCGTGCGTGCCAGCCAGCCAATCACAGCGCGGGAGAGCGGGGGGCGTGACTATAAAGGCTGCCACGCACGGGTTACTGGGGTCACTCACCCCTCGGAACTCACCGGGTTACCACATTGCAACCCACTTGCTCTCTCCCGCCCGGGCACAAAGGGGAACCAGGAACCCACCTTTCCAGTTACCCTGCCCTAAACTAAAGCCACAACACAGACCACCCCTGACCTCTCCTCACTTTCGCCCACTCGGAGGATGCACCATCAGTATCCTGCCGCCTGTCATCACGGCGCTAGCCTGCACACATACAGTCAAGCGCTTCAAGAGGGACGACAGAAGGTGGACGGAAGCGAGAATTTCCAGAAGAACTACTGGCCAGTTCTGAGGTGGTAAAACACAGTTCCAGACACACACACACCTGATCCAGCATACATGAATATTATATATGAGAGACTAACCTGGTGGTTCCCATAAAAAATTGATGTGTCCTTTTAGGACACGACTAAAGGAAAAAATGTTTAGACTCCCCTGAATCCATAAAGATGATGATGTGTTATTAATTAGTTATTTTTGTTAGTAACGGCGCCATGCCGAAAGAGTTATTATATAGGATCTGATGGGAGATTTTAAAGATTAAAGAGTAAAAGTAAAGAGGGGAGGGAAAGAATAATTCTTTTAGTAAATGAGGCAACCAATAAGTTCAAGGGAGAAACAGTTGTTTAGTTGCCTGATAGATCAGCTATAGCTAAGGAAGGACACTAGTCCATATGAATCATTCATTAAGTTATGTAAAAGGAAACTATTGAAAAGGACACTAGTCCAATGTTAAATACAGGATTATTAAGTTTAAAAGGGACGCTGTATTCATAGAAATTGAGAGACTCCTAGAGGCAGTCTGGGAAAAGTGTTAGGGGTGCCCGTATAACAAAGAATTCCTCAGAAGTCATGTAAAGGAATATAATTGTGGAACTTTTCTGTGTAGGCGTTTTGAGGCACGGTTCATCTTTTGTTAGAACGGTTAATGATTTAGGTGAAAGGTAAACATAGCGTGTTTGTAATAGGGTTACATGAGGGTAAATTCGGAATGTGTCATTGAGGTAAAGATTGTAAACCTATATTGTTGAAGTAACTGGGTGACGGAACCCAATAGTGTCATTGAGGTAAAGATTGTAAACCTATATTGTTGAAGTAACTGGGTGACGGAACCCAATAATATATATGAGAGGGAACTTGTAATCTCAGTCGGTAATTTGTACTATTGTATATCATTGTTGAGGTACTTGTGTAGTACCGACGTTTGTGTCAAAGGAGTAAATAGATTCTATGTGTTGAGGAAATAGATTATATGTGTTATAGCCTTGGTCTTGAGAAAGGATACAGAAGGCTCAGTAAACGTGGGTAATTCTTAAGAGTAGAAGAAACAATATCACTTTCGATTTAGTTAGGTAAAGAGCAAATGTTTCATTAGGCCCTGGTCTCCACAGAAGACACAGCAGGGCTCCATTTAGACTGTTTAGGATTAATCACTATTAACGGGTCATAGGATCGAAGCCGACTTGAGTCAATACCTGAATAGCAGGAATTCAGTTAGGGAGTAACGGGAACTTAAGGGGTCCAAAGTGCAACCTATCGTGAATCGACGTAATATTCAATCTGTGTCTTGAACTCATCTCGGCCCGAGCCAAGAACCTCTTATTAGAGTAGTTAGGAAGTCTGTTAAATATAATATACGAACTTCTAAATGACCGTCGATTCATCCCCCGTAACAGAATTTAAATTAAATACTATAACGATAAAGAGAGAGAGAGAGAGATCAGTGAAACTCCTCGCTGGTAAATTATTCAACATAATAATTTAGCAGTTTTCATTATATTTGTAACCATTAATCTGGATCGTCCATTAAAGGTGTCATTCCCATAATTTCTACTCTGGTCACCGAAATTGTATAACATTCCTTCCAAACAATGGCGTTATTTAAATATTATTCAGGACAACAATTGGTGATTGTACTCAGACTAGAACAGACATATAACAATTAGAGGGACATAAACTAAAAACGCTCCTAAGTAAACACACTTGTCTAATGATTGACAGAAGAAAACAAAAAGCTAAAGGGTTATTACCTCTCTACTATATTAATATTCAAATTATCCAATTAAAATACAATTTATCCGAGAAAATCAATGGTTTAACCCTGAAGAGAGAGAGAAAGGTAAACTCCAATTATGGAAGAGGTGGTTCATGATTGTTGACACTGACTGTAAATTACACAGTTTATAGAAGGGGTTCATGACTGTTGACACAGACTGTACATTACACAGTTTATGGAAGGGGCTCATGACTGTTGACACTGACTGTACATTACACAGTTTATGGAAGGGATTCATGACTGTTGACACTGACTGTACATTACACAGTTTATGGAAGGGGATCATGACTGTTGACACTGACTGTACATTACACAGTTTATGGAAAGGGTTCATGACTGTTGACACTGACTGTACATTACACAGTTTATGGAAGGGGTTCATGACTGTTGACACTGACTGTTTATTACGGTTTATGGAAGGGGTTCATGACTGTTGACACTGACTGTACATTACACAGTTTATGGAAGGGGTTCATGACTGTTGACACTGACTGTTTATTACGGTATATGGAAGGGGTTCATGACTGTTGACACTGACTGTACATTACACGGTTTCTGGAAGGGGTTCATGACTGTTGACACTGACTGTTTATTACAGTTTATGAAAGGGGTTCATGAATATTGACACTGACTGTACATTACACAGTTTATGGAAGGGGTTGATGATTGTTGACACTGACTGTGCATTACACAGTTTATGGAAGGGGTTCATGACTGTTCACACTGACTGTACATTACACAGTTTATGGAAGGGGTACATGACTGTTGACACTGACTGTACATTACACAGTTTATGGAAAGGGTTCATGACTGTTGACACTGACTGTACATTACACAGTTTATGGAAGGGGTTCATGACTGTTGACACTGACTGTACATTACACAGTTTATGGAAGGGGTTCATGCCTGTTGACACTGACTGTACATTACACAGTTTATGGAAAGGGTTCATGACTGTTGACACTGTACATTACACAGTTTATGGAAGGGGTTCATGACTGTTGACACTGACTGTACATTACACAGTTTATGGAAGGGGTTAATGACTGTTGACACTGACTGTACATTACACAGTTTATGGAAAGGGTTCATGACTGTTAACACTGTACATTACACAGTTTATGGAAGGGGTTCATGACTGTTGACACTGACTGTACATTACACAGTTTATAGAGGGGTTCATGACTGTTGACACTGACTGTTCATTACACAGTTTATGGAAGGGGTTAATTTCTGTTGACACTGAATGTCCATTACACAGTTTATGGAGAGGGTTCATGACTGTTGACACTGACTGTCTATTACACAGTTTATGGAAGGGGTTCATGACTATTGACACTGACTGTACATTACACAGTTTATGGAGGGCGTTCATGACTATTGATACTGACTGTCCATTACACAGTTTATGGAGGGGGTTAATGACTATTGATACTGACTGTCCATTACACAGTTTATGGAAGGGGTTCATGACTATTGATACTGACTGTTTATTGCAGTTTATGTAAGGGGTGAATGACTGTTGACTCAGCTTGTACATTACACAGTTTATGGAAGGGGTTCATGACTGTTGACACAGACTGTACATTACACAGTTTATGGAAGGGGTTCATGACTGTTGACACTGACTGTACATTACACAGTTTATGGAAGGGGTTCATGACTGTTGTCACTGACTGTACATTACACAGTTTATGGAAGGGGATCATGACTGTTGACACTGACTGTACATTACACAGTTTATGGAAGGGGTTCATGACTGTTGACACTGACTGTATATTACACAGTTTACGGAAGGGGTCATGACTGTTGATACTGACTGTACATTACACAGTTTATGGAAGGGGTTCATGCCTGTTGAAATTGACTGTTTATTACGATTTATGGAAGGGGTTCATGACTGTTGATACTGACTGTACATTACACAGTTTATGGAAGGGGTTCATGACTGTTCACACTGACTGTTTATTACGGTATATGGAAGGGGTTCATGACTGTTGACACTGACTGTACATTACACAGTTTATGGAAGGGGTTCATGACTGTTGACACTGACTGTTTATTACAGTTTATGGAAGGGGTTCATGAATATTGACACTGACTGTACATTACACAGTTTATGGAAGGGGTTCATGATTGTTGACACTGACTGTGCATTACACAGTTTATGGAAGGGGTTGATGACTGTTCACACTGACTGTACATTACACAGTTTATGGAAGGGGTTCATGACTGTTGACACTGACTGTACATTACACAGTTTATGGAAAGGGTTCATGACTGTTGACACTGACTGTACATTACACAGTTTATGGAAGGGGTTCATGACTGTTGACACTGACTGTACATTACACAGTTTATGGAAAGGGTTCATGACTGTTGACACTGTACATTACACAGTTTATGGAAGGGGTTCATGACTGTTGACACTGACTGTACATTACACAGTTTATGGAAGGGGTTAATGACTGTTGACACTGACTGTACATTACACAGTTTATGGAAGGGGTTCATGACTGTTGACACTGACTGTACATTACACAGTTTATGGAAGGGGTTCATGACTGTTGACACTGAATGTACATTACACAGTTTATGGAAGGGGTTAATGCCTGTTGACACTGACTGTACATTACACAGTTTATGGAAAGGGTTCATGACTGTTAACACTGTACATTACACAGTTTATGGAAGGGGTTCATGACTGTTGACACTGACTGGGTTTTTTTTTTTTTTTTTTTTTTCTATGAGATTGAGGGAGGCAAAAGGCATAACTGCCTATAGCGAGTGCCTCCCCCATAGTTGAAAGAGTGACAGGGCCAAAATCAAGGGACGTTCGAGCCAAAATGCCTGGACACACGGAGTTTGAGGCAATTTAAGTCATAGGAAGAGGGAAAGACTGATTCTGGGAGAGAGTTCCAGAGCTCAGCTGTTGAGTAGAAGAAAGTTTGAGAGAAACGTTTCACTCTTGGGTTGGAGAGTTGCACAGAGTAGGGGTGGGATTGAGTTGCAAGACGGGTACCACGTGCCCTACGTAAAGGAGGTGGTATGCACTGGGATACCTCTGAGGAACACTGATTTTTATAGTAGCGATAGAATAGCGAGAGAGTTTATGGAGGGGTTCATGACTGTTGACACTGACTGTTCATTACACAGTTTATGGAAGGGGTTAATTACTGTTGACACTGAATGTCCATTACACAGTTAATGGAGGGGGTTCATGACTATTGATACTGACTGTACCTTACACAGTGTATGGAGGGGGTTCATGACTATTGATACTGACTGTCCATTACACAGTTTATGGAGGGGGTTCATGACAATTGACACTGACTGTACATTACACAGTTAACCCGGGAGCTGCGGGAAGACTCTTAAGAGTTCCCCCGGCGGACTGCGGGAAGACTCTCCTGAGTAAGTAAAACTAAAAATCAACTTTTGACATCGAAAAAAAAAAAAAAATATTTTTATTTTTTTATTTTTTTATTTTTGTTTGGCCCCTGGGCCATGCAAAATCTCAGTCCTCTACCTCCCCTCCTTCCCCACTTTCCTCCTATCCCTCAGTTATCACCTATTTTCCCTATTATTCCCTTATTCTGAGGTATATTTTCGTGCTAACATTAGCGAGTTGCAAGCAGGGTGTTGTCATCACTGATAGCAATCGAGTGCAAGAGAGAGAGAGAGAGTATCGATCGACTGTGTCGCAGTGGCCTTGGGGAAAATTGGCGGGAAGGTAGCTTGCCTCACCCATACATTATACAACTTGCGGGCTATATCTCCGATTTTGACCATCCAAACGCTGTTTTCACTCGTTTTATTGTTGTTTCAGGTTAATACCTTTATAATCAACCCATAATAGGCGCATATGGATAATTATTAATGCTATTAATGGTACAATGAATATTTTAGTGACGAAAAACCTCAAATACGTCAGCACAGGGGGAGTTTTTCATTTACCCCCGTGCGCACTTCAGAGGTTAATGGAAGGGGTTCATGACTATTGGTACTGACTGTCCATTACACAGTTTATGGAGAGGGTTCATGACTGTTGACACTGACTGTCTATTACACAGTTTATGGAAGGGGTTCATGACTATTGACACTGACTGTACATTACACAGTTTATGGAGGGCGTTCATGACTATTGATACTGACTGTCCATTACACAGTTTATGGAGGGGGTTCATGACTATTGATACTGACTGTCCATTACACAGTTTATGAAGGGGTGCATGACTATTGATACTGACTGTTTATTGCAGTTTATGTAAGGGGTGAATGACTGTTAACACTGACTGTACATTACACAGTTTATAGAAGGGGTTCATGACTGTTGACACTGACGTTTTTTTACGGTTTATGGAAGGGGTTCATGACTGTTGACACTGACTGTACATTACACAGTTTATGGAAGGGGTTCATGACTGTTGACACTGACTGTTTATTACGGTTTATGGAAGGGGTTCATGACTGTTGACACTGACTGTACATTACACGGTTTATGGAAGGGGTTCATGACTGTTGACTCTGACTGTTTATTACAGTTTATGGATGGGGTTCATGACTGTTGACACTGACTGTACATTACACAGTTTATGGAAGGGGTTCATGATTGTTGACACTGACTGTTTATTACAGTTTATGGAAGGGGTTCATGACTGTTGACACTGACTGTACATTACACAGTTTATGGAAGGGGTTCATGATTGTTGACACTGACTGTGCATTACACAGTTTATGGAAGGGGTTCATGACTGTTGACACTGACTGTACATTACACAGTTTATGGAAGGAGTTAATGACTGTTGACACTGACTGTACATTACACAGTTTATGGAAGGTGTTCATGACTGTTGATACTGACTGTACATTACACAGTCTATGGAAGGGGTTCATGACTGTTGACACTGACTGTTCATTACACAGTTTATGGAAGGGGTTCATGACTGTTGACACTGACTGTATATTACACAGTTTATGGAAGGGGTTCATGACTGTTGACACTGACTGTACATTACACAGTTTATGGAAGGGGTTCATGCCTGTTGACACTGACTGTACATTACACAGTTTATGGAAAGGGTTCATGACTGTTGACACTGTACATTACACAGTTTATTGAAGGGGTTCATGACTGTTGACACTGACTGTACATTACACAGTTTATGGAAGGGGTTCATGACTGTTGACACTGACTGTTCATTACACAGTTTATGGAAGGGGTTAATGACTGTTGACACTGACTGTCCATTACACAGTTTATGGAGGGGGTTCATGACAATTGACACTGACTGTACATTACACAGTTTATGGAAGGGGTTCATGACTGTTGACACTGACTGTCCATTACACAGTTTATGGAGGGGGTTCATGACAATTGACACTGACTGTACATTACACAGTTTATGGAAGGGGTCATTGACTATTGACACTGACTGTACATTACACAGTTTATGGCGGGGGTTCATTACTATTGATACTGACTGTCCATTACACAGTTTATGGAAGGGGTTCATGACTATTGATACTGACTGTCCATTACACAGTTTATGGAAGGGGTTCATGACTATTGATACTGACTGCACATTACAGTTTATGGAAGGGGTTCATGACTATTGATACTGACTGCACATTACAGTTTATGGAAGGGGTTCATGACCCTTGATACTGACTGTACATTACAGTTTATGGAAGGGGTTCATGACTATTGATACTGACTGTACATTACACAGTTTATGGAGGGGGTCCATGACTATTGATACTGACTGCACATTACAGTTTATGGAATGGGTTCATGAGTATTGATACTGACTGCACATTACAGTTTATGGAAGGGGTCATGACTATTGATACTGACTGCACATTACAGTTTATGGAAGGGGTTAATGACTATTGATACAGACTGTACATTACACAATTTATGGAGGGGGTTCATGCCTATTGATACTGACTGCACATTACAGTTTATGGAAGGGGTAATGACTATTGATACTGACTGCACATTACAGTTTATGGAAGGGGTTGCTGTGGGCCATAGCTGCATTTAATGGGGGATTGTTAACTTTTTGGTCGATTTTGTCATATATTTTGTTTCTACTTTCCTACCTAGACCTCCATCAAACTTGTATCTAACAACCCCAGGATCCCCCTTTAAGATATATTTATACATTTATCAGTAGGAAAATGTCCCTATTCCTTCTAAATTACAGGCTCGCTATCGCTCGCCAAGAAAAAATCGACAAAGAAAAGGGACGAAAGGTCATAACATCGCCAAACTAATGGGTCGAACGTCATAAATCTGAAAACTAATAATAATAATAATAATAATAATAATAGTTCTTAAAGCTAGCGCATGCTAAGCTAGCTAAGGATAGCTCAATAAGGCCGATTAGGCGTATTTCCATTGGGGTCCTGTACTACTATCCCATCCCTTTGCTCATGAGGGATGGTAACGACTCAGTGCTTGTGAAAAATCTTTAATGCGCCGAGCGTGGGCGCGAACCCGGGCCTTCTGGATGGAAGTCCGAGACGCTAGTCACTACACCAAGCGAGCCGCTTATGAGACTAAGCATGAGGAAGAGGGCGACCAGAAAAACGACCCACCTCCCCTTAACGAAAATACAAACAATAAATATATAAATAAAACATTTATCAAAATATTTTTTGTTGTGCCGGGTTCTGATAAGTTTGATCCCTTGATACCGTCCGTAAAACAATCCACTTCTGGGTTGATGGACTTAAATATACTTGACAGGAACGTACCTAGTAGGTTCTACTGTATATCCAGTAAAAATGGTATATATTCAAAGGTTCAATATAATACTCAATAACAACACAAGGAAGAACATAATTATATGAAGGTTTTATTTAGTAAGCATGAGATTATGATTATAATAAGGATCATAAAGGAAGATCCAACAATAGTAACAAATATATATATATATTGTCCTTACTTCAGAACAATGTTACTAATACCAGAATAACTCAATGGTGAGAGTCTAGTATTTAATCAGATCATGTGGAAAGTATACATAAGGGCATAATTTACAAGAATAATCCTTAACATTCATTGCAATAATAAATGAGAGTCCTGTATCTTCCGTACTTCAAAAAGACTTCAATGCTCTAGGTAATTATCATAGAGTTACAATATAGAGAGTTGAGGTTATAAAGATATTGTCACAGGGGGGTCTAGGTGAGTCACGCGTACGGCTCAGCTGAACCTTTAAAACTGACCGCGTGAGCTTGCCCTCAGGTCAGGTCACTGGGAAGGTCACCAGGTGAACTGAGATAGTAATAAATACCTTTTCTAGTTAGTGCAACGATATTCTTAGGCGGAATGCAAGGTGAATTTATATTACCGAAAGGGACTGAGATTATTTTTTGTAATAAATGAGAAGTATCAAAATAGCTCAAAAGGGAATTTATATCTTATCACGGAATTATATTACTTGAACATATGCTACGATAACAACCAAACCTAGGAATTTGTGTTTCTATATTTTTCTTAGGCAAAGCAAAGTAATAACGTGAATTTGGTAGGAGTAGAAATGGATTTTAATATGTCTACTGGATGGTATTAATGAGATCAAGATGTAATCTTCAATATTCGCGACTAAGACAACACACGAAGATAAACAAAATAACTAACAGAGTTCCAATAGACTCAGGCCGGATTAGGTGTTACAATTAAATCTTAATACGTTAGATTTGCACTGGTTTACAGATCTCGACCGAAAGATCGTACTTAGTAATTAAATTGTCGCTAAGAACGTAGTTTAGCTCATTGATATTTAAAGCAATATCAGACTCGTCCTGAACGGGTTAGCAGGGCGAGGTGCATAAAATGTAC
>JBAKBP010027860.1:0-29465 GCA_037953745.1 Lithodes maja | reverse complement strand
ACTCCTCGATTACGGGATTCCTGTCAGGTAATTATTTGTTGTTGATCTTACCTTACTCAAGGGACCCTACAGATGCGCGGAAAAGGGATACTTTTCTTATTTTGTCAATTTCATTGTCACCCCCCTATACAATTTTCAGAGTTAAGTCCTAGTTTTGTCCAGCCAGTCCAGTCCAGTTCACTACACTTTGTTTACATGCTAGGCTCCTCCCAGAAGTTCCCGGATGTTCATTAGCCAATGAGAGTCGAGCTTCACGTAGTGATTTATTTTCCCAACAAATTATTATTATCTTTTACAATTGTCTCTTCCAGTGTTTTACATACTGTCTGAATTTATTACTTTCTAATTTTTCTACATTTAGTTTTGGGGATATCGATTTGTAACAATACATTTTAACTTGTACCCACAATTCACTTCGCCTGTGAAGTGTGACGTCAGTTTCAAACACAACCTCCTGGAAGGCCTCATGCCAGGTTAGTTTTCCTCACATTTAGGTGTATTTTTGGCGGTATTTCTCGAGTATGGCTATTTTTCTTCAATATATAACCGTAAGTAGACCCTTAGGGCTTGCATTACAGGGGCTTTTCCATGTCAAAAAGGCCAATTTCGCCCATTATATAGGGACATATCCTCAGGCCCCCTCCCCCCCCCCCCCACACACACACACACACTCACGTATGTTAATGCTTTGTAAGTGTATTTTCTATTTAGAAAGTGAGGAAAGCCCTATTTATTAGCATTTGTATTATTAATTGTAATTCCGATACCTCAACAATCTAGGGGAGAGTTTGGGAATGCAGGATTTCGGGTGGGGTAAAAATAGGGGTATTATGGGAATAACTCTAAAAATTTAATAAATACAATTGAAAAAACACCAAAATGTTGAAATCCGAGCCAAGTTTTGGCAAAAGTTGGCTCGGATTTGGCCAATTTTCAGAGTCCAAAAGAGTCCAAAATCACAGTAACCTCATTTTGAAAGTTGGCTGGGGTTTTCTTGTTTTTCACTGTTGAAAAACTCAGTAAGGATGTGGTTAACATTAGCCTAACCTAACCTAGTATTATGGGTGGGGGCTGCCGCCACCACACCCCCGCTAAACCCATGAAATCCGAGCCAAGTTTTGTCATTAACCTAACCAAATAACCTAACCTAGTATTATGGGGTTAACATTAGCCTAACCTAACCTAACCTAGTATTGTGGGTGTTGCCCTTTTTGGACTCTGAAAATTGGCCAAAACTTGGCTCGGATTTCAACATTTTGGGTTTTTTTCAATGTATTTATTACATTTTTAGAGTTAGGCTATTCCCACTGTCCACAATACCCCTGTACTGAATTCTATTCAGTACATACTACATTGCCCAATATACAAAGTATATATGATTAATAAAACAGAATATATTAGGCCTACAGAGACATTTGGCAAGGATCCCTAAAGTTTGGAATCCTTGCCATATTTTTTTTTTTTTTTCTATGTGATTGAGGGAGGCAAAAGGCATAACTGCCTATAGCGAGTGCCTCCCCCATAGTTGAAAGAGTGACAGGGCCAAAATCAAGGGACGTTCGAGCCAAAATGCCTGGACACACAGAGTTTGAAGCAATTTAAGTCATAGGAAGAGGGAAAGACTGATTCTGGGAGAGAGTTCCAGAGCTCAGCTGTTGAGTAGAAGAAAGTTTGAGAGTAACGTTTCACTCTTGGGTTGGAGAGTTGCACAGAGTAGGGGTGGGATTGAGTTGCAAGACGGGTACCACGTGCCCTACGTAAAGGAGGTGGTATGCACTGGGATAGCTCTGAGGAACACTGATTATTATAGTAGCGATAGAATAGCGAGAGAGATGCAACATTGCGGCGGAGAGAGAGAGATTGCAGAGAGTTGGTGAGTGGACGGGAGTTAATGATACGAAAGCCCTTCCTTTCAACTTTGTCTAGGAGAGCGGTGTGAGAGGAACCTCCCCACACATGTGAACAATACTCAATACAAGGGCGCACTATGCCCCTGTACAGAGCAAGAAGCTGTGCAGGGGAAAAGAACCCCCTAAGGCGGTTGAGCACACCCAGCTTCTGGGAGGCTGCCTTAGCAAGACTGGTAATATGGTCCTTCCAAATGAGAGCAGAAGAAAAAGAGACACCAAGAATATTGAGAGAAGATGAAGGGTTGATTTTTGTATTGTTGAAGAATAAGGGATAGTTCGCTGGGAGATCCTGACGGGTAGATAGATGGAGAAATTGGGTTTTGGAAGCATTAAAGTTAACAAGGTTTTCTCTGCCCCAATTGGAAATTGTATTTAGATCAGAATTTAAGAGTTCTATGGCTTCATTACGTTTGTTGTTGAGAGATTGCTGGCTGGGGCGTTCTGAAAAACTAATGGAGTAGTGTAAGGTTGAGTCGTCTGCGTATGAATGGATGGGAATTAAGGTACAGTTAAGGAGATCATTTATAAAAATTAGAAAGAGAATAGGAGATAGGAAGGACAGAGCCCTGAGGAACACCGGAGTTTATAGGGTGAGGAAGTGAACAATGGCCGTCCACAACCGCGGCTATGGAACGGCCGGAAAGGAAATTAGAGACAAAGGCACAGATGGAGGGATAGAAACCGAAGGAGGGTAGTTTAGAAATTAAAGATTTATGCCAGACTCTATCGAAGGCTTTCGATATGTCTAGTGCAATAGAAAAAGTCTCACCGAAGTCCCGAAAGGAGGATGACCAAGAGTTAGTAAGATATGAAAGAAGATCACCAGTAGAGCGACCCTTAAGGAAGCCATACTGGCGATCTGAGAGCAGATTATGAGAAGAGAAATGCTTAAGAAATTTGGAAGCAAGAATAGTTTCAAAAACTTTAGAAAGACAAGAGATAAGAGCAATTGGACGATAGTTGGAGGGTTGAGAGCGGTCACCCTTCTTTGGGACAGGTTGAATGTGAGCAAACTTCCAGCATGAAGGGAAGACGTTAGAGGATAGACAGAGACGAAAGAGTTTGCCTAGGCAGGGAGTCAGCACGGAAGCACAGTTTTTGAGAACAACAGGAGGAACACCGTCCGGACCGTACGCCTTATTAGTGTTAAGCCCAGAGAGGGTAAAAAGTACATCTTTAGAAGAGATTAGGATATTAGGCATAAGTAAGAGAGAGGAGGGCGGAGAGGGAGGAATAGCACCGGAATCATCCAAGGTGGAGTTTCTAGCAAAAGTTTGAGCGAAGAATTTAGCTTTGTCAGAGGAAGAAGTGATGGTTGAGCCATCAGAGTGGGAAAGGGGAGGGAAAGACGAGGAAGAGAAATTGTTGGAGAGGTTTTTGGCTAGATGCCAGAAAGCTTGGGAAGAGCTAGAGTTGGATAGTTCAGTGCATTTATTATTGATGAAAGAGTGTTTGGCAAGTCGAAGAACAGATTTGGCTTGATTCCGGGCAGAAACATATGAAGAATGAGAGTCTTGAGTTTTAAGGCGTCGGTACCGTTTGAATGCTTCCTCCTTATTGCGGACAGCAGTAGAACAGGCGTGAGTAAACCAAGATTTTTTAGCATTAGTCTGAGAGAAAGAGAATGGAATGTATGCTTCCATGCCTGATAGGATTACCTCGGTAATGCGTTCAGCACTCTCCGAGGGTCCTCGGCCATGGAAGCAGAAATCATTCCATGGGAAATCAAAGAAGTACTGCCGAAGAGCCTCCCAGTCGGCAGCGCCAAAGTGCCACAAGCGCCGCCGGCTAGGATGATCGGGTGGCTGTACTGGAGAGATAGGACAGGTGACAGAGATAAGTTTATGGTCGGAGGAGCCCAAAGGAGAGTCTCTGTAGCCCTAATATATTCTGTTTTATTCATCATAATTATATACTTTGTATATTGGACAATGTACTGAATAGAATTTGAGAGTAATATGTCTGTAACATTAATTAATATAGAAATGAGTGATATTTTGATGACTTCAATCTATATATTTCGACTCACTGGATGGAAACTGATTACTATTTGGTGTATTAGAAACAGCAGCAGACGATGTTTTCCTGTCCCCCATTGTAAGAGGAACCAGCCTTCGGCCGGGACAGTTTTCTATCGAAAAATGTACAAATTTATCTTGAGGGGGGGTCTAGGGGATGTTTTTTTCTGAATTAATTAATTTATAGACCAAAAAAGCAGTCCGTGTCCCCTTAAATCTGAAAAATAATGGGGCTAAACATGAGGGAGAAGGGGGACCAGAAAAATTACCCATCTCCCCTTAAACTGCTTCAAGCTTTTTGCGATTCTAACGTACCATGAATTTGGCTCTCTGTCACTCATTCAATTTGGGAGAGACACTCGATACAGGCAGTTTTGCCTTTTGTTTCCTTCTTACATATATCAAACAAAAAAATGTACCTCGCTCTATTGTGACGCTTCTGCATAGTAGCCACGTGCGGGCATGCGCGCGCGTCGGCTGCCCAGCCGTTTAGAAACCGGCTGGCAGGCTTTTCCTTAGTATATATCCTACGACAACGTAACTAATGTCTGGGATATTCTTATATTGTTTCACAGCTGCCCTTATTCTTACCCAACGCATCTTAGTATATTTTATTCTCGATAGTTGATTGTTTCATTATAATATATAAGATGTAAGTCTAGTGAGGGCGGGAGGAGACGAGCAGGAGAGAGAGACCGGCTTGGGACGTTGCTTCGCTTGCCAGCTTGGGACGAGCCTGAAGCGTTGCCATATGCATTTGATTGCAACGTTAGGCTTAGTTTCGACTCACGCACGGGGTAGAGGATTTTGACCCGGCAACTGTGTTGAGTGTTGCCAAGCATGGGATGTATTCTGTATGCCTAGGGCGGGGTCCAGACAGATTCAAGACTCAGAGCTCACCTCACTGTCGTACCCTTCGGACCCCCTTGATATCTATCCCTCTCAACCCCACTTAGAAACTTTCTCTCTTACTTTGTATACCTTCCTTCCACTACTTCACCAATCTATTTAATTATCTCATCCCCTTGATAGACCTTATATCTATTATTGTATTAACGACGAGCTCTCAGATAACTAGATCGGATTTTGGGCCTTATGCAGAGATGTAATTGTTAATGAGACCTAGGAAGCTTTTTTGTTGTCTCATATTTGGTGGTTTCATGCTTGCTAGTGTGTTCTTGTGTCAGGTTAGCAGGGGCTAGACCGGAGGGGGGGCTTTTTGCGATCCTTTAACCTCTGAAGTGCGCACGGGGGTAAATGAAAACCTCCCCCTGTGCTGACGTATTTGAGGTTTTTCGTCACTAAAATATTCATTGTACCATTAATAGCATTAATAATTATCCATATGCGCCTATTATGGGTTGATTATAAAGGTATTAACCTGAAACAACAATAAAACGAGTGAAAACAGCGTTTGGATGGTCAAAATCGGAGATATAGCCCGCGAGTTGTATAATCTATGGGTGAGGCAAACTCCTTTCCCGCCAATTTCCCCCAAGGCCACTGAGACACAGTCGATCGATACTCTCTCTCTCTCTCTTGCACTCGATGGCCATCAGTGATGACAACACCCTGCTTGCAACTCGCTAATGTTAGCACGAAAATATACCTCAGAATAAGGGAATAATAGGGAAAATAGGTGATAACTGAGGAATAGGAGGAAAGTGGGGAAGGAGGGGAGGTAGAGGACTGAGATTTTGCATGGCCCAGGGGCCAAAAAAAAAAAAAAAAAAAAAAAAAAAAAAAAAAAAAAAAAAAAAAATTTTTTTTCGATGTAAAAAGTTGATTTTTAGTTTTACTTACTCCAGAGAGTCTTCCCGCAGTCCGCCGGCCGAACTCTAAAGAGTCTTCCCGCAGTTCCCGGGTTAAGTAAAGTCTGCTGGTGCGAGTCCCGGGGACCCGCACGACTTTACTAGGATACCCGTGGGAGTCTGGGGGCATTTTCTTGTCTGTGTCCCTGTGTGTCTAGTGTTGTGTTGTGGGAGGGCCCTTGCCTAGTCCACTCAGCACTGCGCTAGCACGTCTTGCTTTTGTTTTAGGGTCGCCAGGAGAGAGTCAGATACTTGCGATCTGAGTCTCTCAAGAGAGCACCCTTTCAATTAGAGTAATTTGGCTTGACTTGGGAACGTCCCTAGGCTAGAGCAGGTGGCTCAGCCCGGGTATCCGAAGCCTATATCCTTCCAGCTAGACCTCTGCCACCTGGCAGATTAACAGCTAGGGGTTTATTATTTCTGTATGCTTGTTATTGTGCCACAGTTTACCGCTTTTGTGAGCATTGTGAGTCAGGGTGGGGCTTAGAGAGACTGTCCGAGCAGGCTTGCCTGACTAAGAGTGAGAAGCACACCTTTATGTGGTTATGTTACGAGTTGCTGCCTTTATTTAATTATACCTATGCCATTATACACTGTATAGCCTATCACTAGTATTTATTCCTGCTTATGAGTTAAGAGTTCTCTAAATCCGTAACGTATTTTCTTTGCTAAGCATCAGATCCTACAGTAGCCGCATGCAGTTTAGAACCCCGCATCTTGTCTACCGGTACGATGTTTTGAGGACTGTTTGCTTTCACCTTCTTTCACGCAGGGGTGATTAGTTGTATTAATTAACGTAACGTTAAATGTACTTTCTTCTAGTTTGTTATTAAATTGTTTCTGCAATTTAATTCCGTTATCTATCTTTTCCTTGAAGCTTTAAGTCAACTTAATTGTGTGATCTTTTATATAGCCTGCTTGACTATCAGCAGTCTATAGTGCGTGCACCCTGTAACCGAGTCATAGGATACCTCGTTGTCCAGGCAGGACTCTTGACGGTTTAGGGTGGTTTGTTGCCTGGGTTTATAGATAAGGGTTGGATCTAGCGTTTTCCGTTGTTGCTTGTTGCCGCATACCTAGTCCAATAGAAAGAGCCCAGTGTTTATATATCCCAGGACGTAACACTATATTAAATTTAGGCACTCTCATCATCATTATCACCATCCCCATCACTCATCATTACTCACCAAGTTCACATTATACAGTATAAGGAGTTCCATCACCACCACCACCATCACCATAACCATCATGATCATCATCACCATCATTATCATTATCACCATCATAACCACCATCATCAAAACCACCACCACCACCACCACCACCATCATCACCACCAACACCACCACCACCATCATCACAATCACCACCACCATCATCACCACCACCATCACCATCACCACCATCACCAGCGCCACCATCACCACCATTCTCTGAGGGGCAGCAGGAGACACGTTATATTGGCCTGACTGGAATACCTAGAGAGATACTAAATTCAGGCTCACGATTAATCTCTGTTTAGTATTATATATACCGGTATATATATATATATATATATATATATATATATATAAGAACATAAGAACATAAGAAAATGGGAGTCTGCAGAAAGCCGATTGGCCTAAGCAAGGCAGATCCCTGTCCCACACAACCCCAGTTCAATTACAAAGCCCAATTATAGGCTCAACACTCTAATACCCTGAGGATCATCTTACCAAAACGGTTAGAGATTAACGCAGGATTATGGGGGTATGCAGAGTGCTGATTGGCCCAACCCGGCTGATCCCCCTTCACACCCAACCCTTCTCGTCCATATGCTTATCCAATTTTATCTTAAAGCTCCCTACCGTTTTAGACCCCACTATAGCACTTGGTAGTCCATTCCACCCATCTACAACTCTGTTACCAAACCAATATTTGCCTATATCTTTTCTGAAACGAAATTTATCTAATTTGAAACCATTGGTACGAGTTCTTTCGCTATCACTGAGCTTTAGTACATTTGTCATGTCCCCTTTGTTAATCCCACTAACCCACTTGAACACCTCTATCATATCCCCTCTAACTCTGCGTCTCTCTAACGAATGTAAACCTAATTTCTTCAACCTTTCTTCATACGAAAGATTTCTAATATTATGGATCATTTTTGTCATTCTACGCTGTACTCTCTCCAATGAATCTATGTCCATTCTGTAATAAGGACACCAAAATTGGACAGCATAATCCATATGGGGTCTCACTAATGACAAGTAAAGTTTTAAGATAACATCAGCAGTTCTGTTACTCACACTCCTAGAGATGAACCCGAGAATCCTGTTTGCCTTATTACGAACGCTTATACACTGTTTTCTAGGCTTCAAATTATTGCTAACAAACACACCTAGATCTTTCTCAGTCTGAATTTTCTAATTCTAAATTAGCTAGTTTATATTTAACATTTGTATGCATCTTCCCTATCTTTAATACCTTGCATTTGTCAATGTTAAACTTCATCTGCCAATTTACTGACCATTCATGTAAGGTATCTAGATCCCTTTGGAGGCACTCTATATCGCTATCTGAATCAATTGATCTCCCCATTTTAGTATCGTCTGCGAATTTACTTATCCTACTAGTTATACCTAAATCTAGGTCATTTATGTATATAAGAAACAACAGGGGACCTAATACCGATCCCTGGAGGACACCACTTTTGACTGCTCCCCACTCTGACTTGGTACCATTTATGCTGACTCTCTGTTTCCTACCAATTAGCCATGACCTAATCCATCCCAACAACGATCCTCCTATTCCATGTGCCTCAACCTTTCTCATCAATCTCTCATGAGGGACTCTGTCGAAAGCTTTACTGAAATCTAAATAAATAATATCATATGACTTGTCACTATCTACTGCTTCATATACCTCTGAGAAAAAGCTAAGCAAATTAGTAAGGCAAGAACGTCCCTGAGTGAATCCATGCTGAGAAGAATTTATTAAGTTAAATTTGTCTAAGTGGCTTCTAATTTTCCTAGCAATAATAGACTCTAGCAACTTTCCTATGATTGATGTGAGACTAATGGGACGGTAATTGGATGCTATCAATTTATCACCTGTTTTGAAGATCGGAACTACATTTGCAAGCTTCCAAGCTTCTGGAACTAAACCTGTTTCTAAAGACTTGTTAAATAAAAATGCTAATAGGCTACTTAACTCATCTCTGCATTCTTTTAATACTCTAGCATATACCTCGTCAGGACCAGGCGATTTTTGAGGTTTCAGTCTGTCAATTTCCTTAAGCACATAATTTCTACTTATACTAACTGTACTTAACATATTTTCTATACTATCACTATATACCATATTGACTTCTGGAATCTGTGCCAAATTTTCATTAGTGAAAACGGAAAGAAACTGACTATTTAATGTACTGCACATTTCTAAATCATTTTCTGTTATTTCTCCTATTGAAGTTTTTAGGGGGCCTATTACATCTCTAACTTTAGATTTATATAGTTGGTAAAAAGCTTTAGGGTTATTTTTTGAGTCACTGGCTATCCTTATTTCATAATTTCTTTTTGCTTTCCTGATTTCCTTTTTGACCTGTCTTGATAGAGTCTGATAGTATATATGTAGATGATTTTCGCCTTTCTTTATTTTTCTATATATTCCTTTCTGTTTTCCTATAAGATCTATTAGCTTATTAGTCATCCATTTTGGTTGGTTCTGCGGCGATCTAAATTTTCTTTTAGGGATATATTTATTTTGAGCATTGTGGAGTGAAGCAATAAACTGGTTATATGTAGGTGGCAAGTTTAACTCTGGCATATCCTGACTTAATTGCTTAACAATAGGGTCCACCCTTAAGTCTCTTCTTAGCCCACCATAATCGGCTTTTCTGAAATCTGGGATAAGTGTCGTATTCTCTTTAGCATTCCCTGTCCATTGTATATTAAAATAAATAGATTTATGATCGCTATTTCCTAGGTGGTCACCAATCTCTACATCATTTATCATATGTTCATTGTTACTGAAAACTAAATCAAGAATATTAATACCTCTAGTCGGCGTATCTATGAATTGAAATAAAAAACTATCTTGTACAACCTCAATAAACTCTACTGAATCGGAGTCGCCTATTTGGTGCTGCCAATCAATGTTCGGAAAATTAAAATCCCCCATAATGCACACATTGCTAAACCTTGATGTTATTTTAATTTCCTCCCATAACGATGTTCCGCCATTTCTACTCATATTAGGCGGTCTATATATAACTCCAATAACTATGGTCTCACTACCTTCGTTAACCTCTACCCAAACACTTTCATTATCATTATTTAGTCTAATACCTGATTTAACACAGCTTTTTAATGTACTCCTGACAAACACTGCTATACCCCCGCCCCTCCTACTTGTTCGGTCATATTTAAACAAACTATATCCTGGAATATCAAATTCTGCTAAAAAATGCCTAGATTCTGTATTAATCCACGTTTCAGTTAGCGCTATTATGTCTATATTTTCTGTGCTAACGAGTGCTCTAAGTTCGTTCATTGTGTTACATAAACTCCTACAATTTGTATAATATACCCTCAACCTATTACTTTTATTTGCAACTAATTTTCTATTGTTTTTAGCTAACTTATTATTTCCTGTTGAACTACTAGCTCTAGACGGAAATTCTGCTCTATCAGTAATCTCATCTTTACTATCAGTTATATGTGTAGTGTTATCGATAATACTATTACACATCACTATATTCGCACTATCTTGACTGATTATTTCTATTTTACTCACTGGTTTGTCACATGAAGTACCTGCTCCATATGGAGACAGTATTTTACTTACACACCCAGGGTTTTTTTAACGAAACCCCGCAACAATCTTGTCCAGTGAGCTGGCCAAGGTCGAAACTCCTAGTCGAGAAAGATGTACTCCATCCTGGGCATACAGTTCATCCTTACCATAGAAGTGGGTCCAGTTATCTAGGAATGGTATTGACTTTGCCTTGCAATACTTCTCCAGCCGGCTATTTACACCAATAGCCCTGGAGGACCATTCCTTCCGTACCCCTCTTCTTGGCAGGATACTGTGTACCACAGGATATCCACCCTTCTCCTTGATCCTCTCCAGCATTTCCTGGTACTTGGTCAGCAACTCCTCAGTCCTGCATCTCCATAATTATGTCATTGGATCCCGCGTTGATGAAGATGATGGGGTCCTCCCCCCCCACTTCTAGGACACCATCCATCTTCTCTGCCACCCTCCCGACTCCGGCTCCAGGTAGGCAGACAACTTTACTAACATGAGTGTTAGTAGCCCCGTCAAGGTACCTAACCATTGAATCACCGACATTGAACTTAGCTTTTTTCCGTTGTCGGCGTGTAGCAGGAGTTGTAGCAGCAACAGCAGCAGACTTCCCCCCGTCCCCTCTCACTGCCTCGATGATCGCCACTTCCTCGCCATCACTCTCATCAGCCAAGGTGCTGAAGTTGTTGTGGGTCTTGAGTGGCTGCCTTTTCAGCTTGCAGGCCGTTGCACTGGTTGACACCACTTTCCAAGGGGCTTCACGATCCCTGGGAACACTTCCGGTAGCCTCACACTTCTTCTCCGCCATAGCTAGTCTCAAGGCCAAATTTTCATCTTTGAGACACTGAATCTCCTGTTCCACACTCCCCAGTCTTTCTTGCAAAGCAAGACAAAGCTGGAGAGTATGGGAGGAGACAGCAGACTCATCAACAACAGCCATCACTAAGAAAGTTCACTAGGACCTCACTAAGGGTAAACAGGTTCACTAGCGGTCACTGGGGACGTCCGCACTGGTCAGGGGTCAGAGGGCAAGCAACTGCTCACTGGTCAGGGGTCAGAGGGCAACTGAGGTCAGGGGTCAGAGGGCATATATATATATATATATATATATATATATATATATATCACAAATACACGTGAGCCACTAAATGTTTCTAGTCTCTCAGTGGGGATCGAACCATCGACCATCAGAACGATAGCCGACGCTTAATCAATTACACCACGGCAGTCTGCCGTGGTGTAATTGATTAAGCGTCGGCTATCGTTCTGATGGTCGATGGTTCGATCCCCACTGAGAGAGACTAGAAACATATATATATATATATATATATATATATATATATATATATATATATATATATATTTCATCATTTATTATTTTCCTCTATCTTCATCACCAAATGACGTTCTCGTTGGGCTTCCATGCGTGTGTTATCATAATTATCATCACTATTACCAACATCTCAGATAATATACTGACATCATCACTATCATTGTGTTCATCATCATATCATCATTATTGTAATCACTATTACAACTATTATCACATAATATAATAGCATCATCACTATCATCACCATCATCATCATATCATTATTATTATCATCACTATTATAATTATCATCATCACTATCACCACCATCACCATCTTCATCATCACGTTATATTACCATCACATAATAGCACATTGGGGCTCATCATTAATATGCATTGAGTTCAATGTATAGGTCATCACCATTACCTTCACTACCATCATTCATAATCTTCACCACTACAAATGCTGTTCTATAACGGGTTAAACCATTATCATCACCACCGCCATCACAATCACCATTGTCATCATCACAATCACCACCACCACCATCTCCGAGTATCTAGTGACAATACTCACCCATTTTAGGGACTCAGTAGGTCCTTAACCCTTTCAAGCTCCAATACGCATTCGTTTAATACTTCCTGGCTATTATTAGAAGATGTTATTTATATTAGGAAGAGTATATGGAAGTCAGAGGGTTAAATGAGATAGTCTTTACCCATATAAATCCCACTGATCCTTCGCCAACTGTCTAAAATCATCTAATTAAAGCCAGAATATACTGTCAAAACGCGTTACGATCCTCAAAGGGTTAACATAAGTGGGAACACTTATATATAGAACAGATAAATGTGGACAGTATATATTAGTTTATTGGCTAAAGATAACAAAGTTAGTGGCAAACAATATGTATGTGCAGAGGGCAGTTGATACATATGTTCAGTCGTGGACATATGTTCTTAACCACCCTGTTTTCCATTATGCAAGAAATTGTATGCTGAAGCGACCAGTTTATACTGTATATAATATTTACAAATTAATGCAATTATTAATTTGAAAATCTATAAAATAGAAAATTATTTGCAAATTGATTATAAGAGTTTTATTTGCATAATAACAATCATAGGGTGGTGACAAATATATGTCCACGACTGTACATCAACTTGCATGGATAGAACCGATAATAGGTATAGAATTAGGTTTACTGTGTAACGATTGTGTTGGAGGCTTCTATAGATAATATTATATAGATAAAGCTCGGTCCACGTTGGCAGATTTGCCAACTTAACCTAAGGTATAAGTATATTTAGCAAAGTGGCAAAGGAGATAGCGTGTGCATTGTTTTATAATGTTACGTTAGGAAGACTTATGGTAACTTTGACATTTAATATCTTATGGATTTACCAAGGGTGATAGGTAATGAGACTAGGGGATTCTGTTATTTTACAAGGTTGGTAAGAGGGCGGAAAGGGATAGGTTTCTGCTGCGTCATGAGTGGAATACAACTCCTTTTATCAAGCAGAATGTGCCTCGATACCTCAAGCGGAATACGAATTGAATATGCTGGAGAAGGGCTGCATCTCCTTTGTCGTCTACTCCTTCTATCTCTCATCTGGGACCTAGACCTCGGGTGTCCCATTTTTCTGTCTCTCGTCTGGGACCTGGACTGCGGCTGGCTTGGGCGGCTCGTGGAAGAAGTGCGTGGAATACGACTCAAGGGGAATAGGACTTGATACTTCAAGTGGAATACGACTTGAGTACACAGGAGAGACAAGCGGAATACGACAGGTCTGTACGAGCGGAATATAAATTGTTTCGTCAAGCGGAATACAACTTAACCCCTCAAGCAAATATAACTTGAGTATGATGAGAAGGTTTTTTAGGACTGTTTTCCATAGGTCTTTTGTGTCCCTTTGGATCTGGGGTGGCAGGTAAAGGGGATATGAATGGCAAGAGGACAGGTAGGTGAGAGTGATCGGTCCCTGGGGAGGTTGGGGGCGGAGTCTTGGTGGTGCTTACAGTGCATTCATTCGACATATATTGAAAGGCCCCGCCCGCTTCCACCAGCGCCGTAGACGAAGTAGAGCTTATCATATCGCAATCTCGGACAAGTCACTTGTCACCTTACCACAGAGCTGATAAGAGCTCCAAGTAAAATTAATTATACGATGTAAGAGCGCTTTAATACATGCATATATGCAGTTATTCTGTACTATACAATATTACCATATACCATTGTACAGAAAAGTAAACTCCATTACCATTGTTACCTCGTCTACTTGGGCAGAACAGATGTAGAACATTATTAAGCTAGGCTTAGCGAGCAACTGCGTTTGGGTGTATAGGGTACGGTACCGGTACCGTAACCGTAATGCCTCCCCCTCCCTCCCTCTCTCTCTCTCATATTGTGAAGTGATCAAAGTTGTCAATGGTCCAAGTATGGGTGAAAGCCGTTGCTGGTAAACTGGTGAATGAAAGACTCCTTCAATCTTCCTGCCCTGAGTTCTGATCTTATTAATTAATGGCTGTGAAACTTTCGTTGCCTCAGAGGTTTTCTTCACCACCACATCAACTGGCTCAGTTTTCTCCTTATCAAAATACATGAATACATTCAAGACAATATTCCTGGCTTGACTGACAAGTCGGGGAGAACCAGCAGGTCTGCCAGGGGTATGGGCAGGAGACGCCATCTTCCCCCTTCAGAAGACAGGAGGGAACTGAACTGACGTTTGAATGGCAGCGCAGTGACAGTTAAAACCTTGAGAGAGAAGGTTGCCAATGTAGCTTCCTTACCGCTAGATCAAAAAGTATTTACTTGAACAAGGGAATGGAGCTGTTAAAGACAGGCTCCAGTCTTAACATTTCTTTCTCACTCGTTGATGTAGAGTAGGAAGAAAGGCTTTGTAGGCCATATTTAATAATTTAAAATTATAAATAAATATTGACTTGATCTAGCGGCAAAATGTTACACCTAGCATAAGAATGCTGGCTATACTCCGAATCTTTTAGCACATGTTATCAATATTGGAGTAATATTCTAGTAATATTAGGTAGGCATTTACTAGTTTGTATTCTTCTAGTTACTTCTGCAAACAGATTAAATAATATTTTTGTGCTGATTTGGTAACCCTGTTGGACACCCGTACCTCGCACAGTCATGCCAGCCGTATGATAACGGTTGGGGAAGTGGGCGGGGCCTGTCGATATATGTCGAATGAATGCACTGTAGTGATGTAGTAGGTAGGGGCAGCTGGGTGGTAGATCCGGACTTTGTGGTGTTGGTGGCTGGCTTTGAAGACGACAGTATTAGATGGGTAGCTTGGTTATTCATATTTTGGCATCACTACCACTGAAGCGATTTGTCTTGGGGATGGAGATGTTGAGGAATCGGGCATAACAATTAGCACCACTGTCATCACCACGTTATGGTGCTTCAGCCGAAATCTCCCTCTCTTCCCCTCATCCTATGACTTAAACTGCTTCAAGCTCCATGTGGCTCCAAGCGGCTCGCTTGGTGTAGTGACTAGCGTCTCGGACTTCCACCCAGAAGGCCCGGGTTCGTGCCCACGCTCGGCGCATTAAAGATTTTTCACAAGCACTGAGTCGTTACCACCCCTCATGAGCAAAGGGATGGGATAGTAGTACAGGACCCCAATGGAAATATGCCTAATCAGCCTTATTGAGCTATCCTTAGCTAGCTTAGCATGCGCTAGCTTTAAGAACTATTATTATTATTATTATTATTATGTCCAGACATTTTGACTCCAACGTACCTTGAATTTGGCTCTTTGTCACACTTTCAACTTTGAGGGAGACACTTGTCGGAGGCAGTCACCTTGATCGCCATCATTATCACTATCATCAATGTTATCACCATCATCATTACTACCATCTATGCTCACCATCACCACCAGCATCATCACCTTCATTATCAGCACAATATAATGCCCAGGCCGGAATACCTCGCATGATATCAAATTTAGGCTTTCAATTAATCACTATCACACTTTCCCCATTATCATCACCGCCATCATTATCACCATCATTATCACTATAATCATCACCATCACCAGTACTACCATCGCCCCAATCACCACGACCACCATCATCACCACCACCCCCATCATCACTATCATCATCAATACCACCATCACCATCTTCATCACCACATATTGGCCTGGCTGGAATACTTCACATAATAGAAAAATAAAGGCCCACGATTAATCATCATCATCTACATTACCTCCACCATCACCATTATCACCACCACCACCACCACCATCACTATCATTATCATTCAAAATAAAGCTATTAGATTAATCAATAACCCTGCAATCACACAGGACCTTCCTACATTATCCATACGAAGAAACGTTGCATCCCTTGCATTATTCTACAGATGTTTTCACAGCAATTGTTCCGAGGAACTTGCTTCAATTGTGCCGCCTCTCCACATCTTTCCGCGTAGAACTAGGGCAGCTGAGAGCGCCCATGAATTTACACTTTCTCCTCCACAATGCAGAACTTCTGCTTATCAGAATTCATTTATCCCCAGAGCTACTACTCTTTGGAATTCACTTCCCTCGAATTGCTTTCCACAAACTTACAATCTACAAATGTTTAAATCCAGTTGTTACAAACATTTTATGAATGGAGGATGCCTTTAGGCACATGGACCTTTTTGTTTTATCTGTGTTTTTCCTTCCTCCGTTCATTGTCTCTTTAAAAAAAAAAAAAAAAAAAAAAAAAAACATTATATTGGCCCGGCCGGAATACCTCGCATGATAGCAAATTCAGGCGGGCGATTAATCACTACAATCACTATCATCACCAGTATCCGCACCATCACAATCATCACTATCACCATGGAGATCTGTCCAAAACTTTTGACTTGTTTTCTGACTTCTAATCATTCTACTTTCTCTCCGTTGGGCTCCTCCGATCACAATCTTGTCTCTGTTACCTGTCCTATTTCTCCAGTACGGCCATCCGATCACAATCTTATCTCTGTTACCTGTTCTATCTCTCCAGTACAGCCATCCGATCACAATCTTATCTCTGTTACCTGTCCTATCTCTCCAGTACGGCCATCCGATCACAATCTTATCTCTGTTACCTGTCCTATCTCTCCAGTACGGCCATCTGATCACAATCTTATCACCTGTCCTATCTCTCCAGTACGGCCATCCGATCATCCCAGCCGGCGTCGCTTGTGGCATTTGGTGCTGCCGACTGGGAGGCTCTTCGGCAGTGTTTCTTTTATTTCCCGTGGAATGATTTTTGCATCCATGGCCGGGGACCCTCGAAGTGTGCAAAGAACATAACAAAGGTAATCCTCTAGGGCATGGAGGTATACATTCCAGTTTCTTTCTCTCAGTCTAATGCAAACAAATATTGGTTTACTCACGCCTGTTCTACTACTGTCTGCAATAAGGAGGAACATTCAAACGGTACCGTCGTCTTCAAACTCAAGAATCTTGTGCATTTTATGCTTCTGCCCAGAATCAAGCCAAATCTGTTCTTCAACTAACCAAAAACTCATTCATCAATAACAAATGTTTTGAACTTTCCAACTCTAGCTCTTCCCAAGCTTTCTGGCATCTAGCCAAAAACCTCTCCAACAACTTTACTTTGTCTTTCCCTGCTCTTTTCCACTCTGACAACACCACCGTGACAGTGGTGTTGTCAGAGTGAAAAAGAGGACAAAGCTGAACTCTTCATTCAAACTTTTGCTAAACACTCCACCTTGGATGATTTCAGTGCTATTCCTTCCTCTCCACCCCCTCTCACTTACTTAGGCTTAATATCATAATCTCTTCTAAGGATGTGCTTTCTGCCCTCTCTGGGCTAGATACTAAGAAGGCGTACGGACCGGATGGTGATCCTCCTGTTGTACACAAAAACTATTCTTCTGTGTTGACTCCCTGCCTAGGCAAATTCTTTTGTTTCTGTCTTTCCTCTTAACATCTTTTCTCTTGCTGGAAGTAGTTTGCTCTCATTCAACTTGTCCCAAAGAAGGGTGACCGCTCTCAGGCTTCCAACTATCATCCAAGTGCTCTTTCTTGCATCTCTAAAGTTCTTTAAATTATTCTTAATTCAAAATTTCTTAAGCATTTATCTTCCCATAATCTACTTTCAGATCACGGCTTAAAGGTGGGTGTGCATGCTATTATTTTCCTCCACAATCATTACCGGCAGTGTGCACTATAGCTTTTGGTGCAATATTTTCTGCTACAATGGCTTAATTATTTATATAATGGCCAAAATAGGATATGGGTGACACTTTTCTGAATTCGGAGTTTAAGCGCTCTGATGACGTATGCCCAGGAACACAACAAGCTCTTCTGACAGGTGGAAATGGAGGATAGTGACAGTAGTTCCAATTCGTTTGCCAATACTGAGGGTGCTAACCGTGATTATGGCAAAGAACCTCAAGTGATGAATATTGGTGGTGTCCAGGCTTATATGTATGAACCTGTAGGACGAGATCCAGCAGCAGGAGAGGAGGGAGAAGCAGCTGTGATTACCGCCCGCCTTGTTTACACTACTCGGAGCCGCGCCGGACGCTAGCGATCATGTCCCCCTCTATTTTGACTGCATTTGGATACAATAATGAAAGCCCGCCCCTCACGCCTCCATGACTTATTGTCATCATCATATACATTGCCAACAGGGTGCAAATAACAGAAAAAATAGCTGTAAAAATAGAGGGGAACTTAAACCACGGCGGCGATCGATTTTTTTTTTTTTTTAGCCTAGTTGCTAGGAGTTGAATTTCAGCCAATAAATTTCTTAAGCCTAGGTTAGGCCTATATCCATCGACACTGACTGTATAATTTGGGCTAGGCTTAAGTTAGCCCATAATTATTATCCACTCTCCTGACTCCTGAAATTGGCAAGCACGTATGGGTGGAAGGGTGGTTTGGGGGATGGTGGGGGGAAGGTAGAAGGGTAATTGACTCGTGTTACAAATATGGAGCCGATTGGTGAGGTAGTTTCGCCACCACGGATTTTCATTTTTTTTATGTGATGATCTACGGATAGGCTGGAAGTGGGTGGTGGGAGGAAGTTGGGGTTGTGGTGGGGGGAAGACAGAAGGGTAGGGGACTTGTCACACAAATATGGAACCAATTAGTGCAGTCGTTTCGCCGCCACATATTTTCCTTTTTTTCCTTTGTGATGGCCTGATGCGGCGACCCATGGTCGGCGAGTGGATTGGGGGAGGGGGTTGGGGTGGTGGTAGCAAGAAGCCAGAAGGGTAAGGTACAGTACATGTGGTAGAAATATGAAAGTTATAGGTGCAGTCGTTTCGCTGCTACGATTTTTTTTCGGCGAGTCCCTGGCACTGGCACTGGCACTGGGCGTGACAAGACCCCAGTCCGTATAGGCAATCAGCGGGTGCATCTAGCCATACCCATACTCCACTGCACTTTATTGTCAAAGCATTCATCACGAAAATGTCCAATGCATATGAAGCTTGTTTTGGGCTTTGCCTCCCACACTCTGGTTCTTTGTATAAACTTCACCCATTTGTTACAATGGTATGGATCACTTGGAAACTTGTGTAGTGCTATGTTTGGTCCAGGGATGTTGCTACACCCGAAAACAGCACACCTATTCACCATTTTTGCTATACTTGCTGATGTTTACTTCCCAAATGTTTGCCTGGGCGAACGTCACATCCTCACGTGAGTACTAGTTGCAAGGGGTCGCAATTCAATATCTATTTTTGATTTGTTCTCTAATATTGAAGATTAGTTTTGACAAAGGAGTAGTCAGGTTGATTACTGGAGATCTAAACATCTCTTTAAATACATTATAAATTAATTTTAATTTCGGACGCCCCACCACCTTTAAGGGCCGCTCTACTGGTGATCACCTTGCTTATCTTAATAACTCTTGGTAATCTTTGCTTTGGGACTTCGGTTAGACTTTTTCTCAGGGGCGCACTGGCCCGCCGGGAAACCGGGAAAATTCCCGGTGGGCCCCCAGAGTAATTGCCCAGTGGACCCCTGTGACGATTTTTTTTTTTTTTTTTTTTTTTTTTTTTTTTTTTTTAAAAGGGATGAGGTCACGGAACCTTTTTACCCTGTCATAGACCTATTTTACTGTTAGGTGATCAGAACAGAGGCATTATTTCAGCTAGCGTAATTTCAAAGTTGGCGGGTCGTAGCTCCGACAGTGCCGGTACCTGCCGCTATTGTTTTTGTGGCGCTGGTTGTCGATCAGCTGATGTCCACTTGCCCCTTGAACTTTAATTAATTAATTAAGTACAGGCAAGCTATTCTTAGTTTTCTATATTTTTGTGTTATCCCCAGCAGTGTTTTGTGAACTTTTACTTACACTTACCTCTTGTTCATGTGATAGTGCCATAGGTTTACCGTAACGTTATGTAGATCAACAAAAGTCAAGCACAAGCCAATACAAACACACCTAGGTTAGGCCTTTAGGCTACGGCTTGAAGCCTTGAAAAGCGTCGAGGGGCCTCTCTTGAGCTGCTCATTAGGCCTGTTGTCTAAGCTTAACCCTTGCAAAATATGATGTCTGTAGACTATGTCGATTTTTGATTATTTTTTGCCAATTTTAGCCTATACAGCTTAGGAATGATCTGTGACTGTGAGAACAGCGAGACTCGGAGGGATAAAAACTAGGCTACTTTCAGCTAGGCCTAACAGTAACCCCTTAATTTCCATGTAGGCCTAGGCCTACCCTTCCTAATCTGAATATAATAGGCTTAGTCTAATCTAATTATAATAGCATAAACATTTATAGGCCTATCATATTTATTGGGGTCGAGATGTTTCGCAGCAAGTGACGTTTCGCCGCAGGTCCGGTCAGAATCTGTTATGCCTGTTCGCAGCAAATGAATGAGACGGTTCGCAGCAGGTTCATTTCACCATCCAAAATACGATTATGCATTCAGTGCTTCCACAGCTTTTATTCTGAATTCCTTAGATTTCTAAAAATCCGTATTTTTAACTTTCTTAGTAAATATAGGGGGTAAAACGCCGATAAAAGTACTCTGGTCTCACCTACCACAATTGCGAACCTCCAACTTCAGCTGGGGTTTATACTTCCTTTTTTCCTACATCGGTTTGTTTACACAAAACAGCTGGAAGCACACACTATCAATTGTCACTTTAAAGGTAAAATATATCATATTTAAGCATTTCCATAGGTCCTACAAGGTATTAAGTGAATATATCTGCGAGGCAGAGCAAGATTCGCCAATTCACGGTGCGGACAAGGTCTAAAACTTTCTTCATATTCACAAAACTAGATCACCTGCATGCAAAATGGCTGCCGGGACAAGACTGGTAAGGTTTTGGCTCAGTGTGGTCGAATTCTTGAGGTATGAAATGTACCATGTGGCAACATACAGATTTTTATAAAAACGTACGCGATTTTTGCGGTCGGTCAATAAATGTACCATTGTTTTGGGTGGCCTGATGCTACCTTTATCGCATAAATCTACCTCTTATATGTTATATTCTATATATTTCAAAGTAAGATATGGTCACCATAAGTGTATCAGGTTGAAGCCAAAGCCATTTTCCGAACTACGATGTCTAATGGTAATTTTTTGTAATTACCTTGCAAATAATGGCTATAAATCACGAATTGTGTAATAAATATGTTACATTTATTGATTGACATGTTTTTATGTAGCTTTCGTATATAATTGAAGAATAGTGTAATGGATTAAGAACTAAGAGGCCAGTCTTACTCATTCAGTGAAGAAAAATGGCAGATTTTCGGTTTCTTGTCATATTTTAGGCTAATATGGAGAATGTAGCTTTAGTATCAGCATTTCCACACATGATTTACAATTGTGAATAACTGAACGTTGTGTATGACAACGAGGAGCTGCTTAAATTGGTGAAAATAGGATAATATTGAGACAATTCTGATGGCCTAACATCGACTTTGGTAAGTATTCGAATTAAGTATTATTATGTGACCTAGGTAAAAAATATGCATATATATGCAAAGCTGAAGGCTTTCTGAATCATATGTAGGGGGTATAAGAAAGATATGAATTAAATTACCAACGTTATAGGTGGTACCAACATCCGGTAACCCAGAACTTTCCACCATCAACCAATAAATTCGCCGTTTCGTGCCACTTTCACGAAGGTTCACCATGTTATTACATGGCTACCGTAAGCCGATTTTAGTGTTTCAAGCGACTTATGATTAGCTTAGAGTGTGCTCTTTACGAATATACCAATGGAAGTTATATACAGAAAGTGTTTACATGCGTAATGTGCATATGAAAATCGGTTCTTTTGACCGACGGTACTTTTATCGGCTTTTTACCCCTAGGCTTATTTATATTTTGTATTCCAAATACAAAGCATAGCCTACTTAGCGATATTTTTCTAGTGTAACTATGCAGGTTATTACCGTACTATCTATGATACATTCTAGCGCATTCCTAATGTCAGTCTAGCGTATATTTGTGTCTTAACACCTTACGAGCGGCCTATGCGGTTTATTTATATGTACCGCCCAGCGGGGTGTTTTTAGCCAAAATAGGGCTGTTTACGTGATCATTTTCATGCCTAAATAAGACCCAGAACGTAAAACAAGTATCTATCCCTGAAAGGGCATAAACAGAGCTTTCGAATGACACCATAACGATCCTTTTATGATGGCTAGTTTTCTTGCAATAACCGTGCAACGCGAGTGCAAAAAGCATGTAATTAGGCAATTTCCCCATACAATTCCGTATATAGCGAGTGAGAGAGGGAGGGAGGAGGTGGGATTCATGTCAGTAGGTTCGCCGCGGTGGTCTGGAGCAGTCATACGCTCGCTACTCTCCTGCCACCACTTGTCTCTCTCTCTCAGCAACATTACGTGCTGAAATTGCCACACGACCTATGTCCAGCGCCGCCACATAGTCCAGCTTTATTTAACTCGACTTATGTTGCTTGCCGACAGTTAAGGGTTAATTACAATTAATTGTCCTTTCTATCCACAATATTTCCTAATTGGTGTAGTGTACTGGGTTTAGTGGTCATTAGCTGACATTAACTCGTCCAGTATATTATTTTGTGGCAACTATTAGCCTATTGACTATTTTATTCAGTTTAAAAAGAAAGACTTATCAATAATAAAATAATTTATGTCTCTATCGTGGTGCTTGACAGTTTTAGTTTCTGTGTGAGTTGTCCCGTGACTTCCTCGTTCATTTTTTAGGCTATCATGTAATATCTGTTTTAACCTTTTTAAATTATGATACGATGACCCATATTATTTCTACTTTCTGGCTGAAATTAGACTGTTTTATTCATATAAGGAAATATATAGCCTATGGAATGAATTGAAATAATGTTTATCATTTGAAATGCATCAGAAATGTAAGAGATCCTTACTTAGCTGTATAACACTGTCCAGTGATGTCTTAATCGCATAAAATGTATAATTGTATAATTATATATAATAAAATACCGGTATATTAAGAAGCTGCATATTGGTGTTTAACCTACTGTATTCCTTAAGTACTATTAAAACATACTTTAAAAATATATATTAATACAAATATAATAAAAACCCCGTGTTGGTCAGTGTCAATTTAGCTATTTTCCCACGACTCTAGTGGTATTTAACCTCTGAAGTGCGCACGGGGGTAAATGAAAACCTCCCCCTGTGCTGACGTATTTGAGGTTTTTCGTCACTAAAATATTCATTGTACCATTAATAGCATTAATAATTATCCATATGCGCCTATTATGGGTTGATTATAAAGGTATTAACCTGAAACAACAATAAAACGAGTGAAAACAGCGTTTGGATGGTCAAAATCGGAGATATAGCCCGCGAGTTGTATAATGTATGGGTGAGGCAAGCTACCTTCCCGCCCATTTTCCCCAAGGCCACTGCGACACAGTCGATCGATACTCTCTCTCTCTCTCTTGCACTCGATTGCTATCAGTGATGACAACACCCTGCTTGCAACTCGCTAATGTTAGCACGAAAATATACCTCAGAATAAGGGAATAATAGGGAAAATAGGTGATAACTGAGGAATAGGAGGAAAGTGGGGAAGGAGGGGAGGTAGAGGACTGAGATTTTGCATGGCCCAGGGGCCAAAAAAAAAAAAAAAATAATAAAAAATAAAAATAAAAAAAAAAAAAAAAATCGATGTAAAAAGTTGATTTTTAGTTTTACTTACTCAGGAGAGTCTTCCCGCAGTCCGCCGGGGGAACTCTTAAGAGTCTTCCCGCAGCTCCCGGGTTAAGCATCTTGATTTAGTAGCCCTGGTGTGGGTCGATTCGCCGCAGTTCCAATTAGCGTCCGGGCTCGTTCGCCGCGGTAAAGCGAACCGTCACTTGCTGCGAAACGTCTTGCTCCCATATTTATTATGCATAGCCTAGGCCTAGCCTATGTTATAATGTTACTGTATATCATTATATGTTTTATTTATGTATTATAACCTAAACCATATTATGTGCCTGTTACATGTAGATTACAGATGCCAAATACCTGTAAATAGCATTAGGCCTACATTTGTTTACAAATACACCTAGGCTAATTAGTGGTAATTTTCAAGAAAAGGCTCGCATCGTTAATAGGCTACTGGTTATTTTCATCTCACCTTGCAGAACACACACACACACACACATACATATACGGTATATATATATATATATATATATATATATATATATATGTTGATAAAAATGTGGGAGAATGTTTTTTTTTTTTTTCTAACTAGGCTAACCTAAAAACCTAACCTAGGATAGATTACGTTAGGTTAGGTTTTTAAAATTAGGTTAGGCCTAATTAAAAAAAATATACATACAAGAAAATAATAATAATACAATCAAATATGTTCATATATAGGCCTAAGTGGGTTCTGATAGTTTGGATGAAAATAACCAGGAAAAACTGATGCGAGCCTCTTCTTGAAATTTACCTAATTAATTAATAAGTTAGGTTGGCTGGTTGGGAATGCGTTTCTGAGTTTAGTTTATCTACTTATCTAGGCTATTCCTATTTTGGTTTGGTAAGTTGTGTTACCAGTACTTTGCTTACTGCTTAGCCGCTTTGGGTAGGTTAGGTAATATTTTTAAAATTGGTGGACCGTGGTTTTAACCTCTTTCATACCCATTAATATTCCTGTAAGAATAAGTCTGCGTTAGATCCACCAGTCCACTATATGTTTTACAATTTTAATCTCCCAGGTTTGTTACAGTTTATACCAACACATGCGCGGGATGTATACTTGATAATCATATATCACTTTTGGCAATGCCCCCTTCAGACCTTCTGGCAATAATCAATATAGATGAGGATTAGTAAGTCCAGGGGGGGCAGAGGCCCCCTGAACCCATCGTGTATCCATCGGAATACCTAATTAGCCTCGATTTAGTGTGTTTATGGTTCCTCTTGGATCTAACTGGTCGATCAATTGGCTTATGGTATGTTTGGGTATATCTAGAGGTCCGCCTGCAGTCGTGAGTTTATGTTGAGTGACGGGTGACGCTCGAGTCCGGATCGACCCATATTTATCATATTTTATGTCTTCTTTTTTATATTTTTACACATCTCGTTAGTACAAAAATGGGCTCTAACTCGTCTTTATGTACTATTAAAGGTGTAGACAATGTTGTTTTCTTTTTTTTACTCATATTCACTCGTTAAACGTTATTAACTCTTCATTTTTCCTGAGCTTCAAAGCCCTCCCCACTTGTGTTTATGTTGTTAATATTCCTAAGGTAATGGGGCCATATATTACTGTTTACCATATTATATTACTATATATTATTTTGACTTGTGTTTGTGTTCGTTGAATGGAATACATGCAATGCAAGCTAAGCTCCTAATAATGCAGCACGCCTCCCTAACTGCCTGGAAATATATTGTTTGGAATGCATGTCATTTTGTAAACTATTAGTGTACTGTGGCGTTGGAGTAGCTATGGATGTAAATTTAGTCTGTCTATACCAAGTCAATTGTATTTTCTTCTGTTCGGGAATCGAACCCTGTTCGCCGTTCGAGCCGTTCCTCTTGGTTGTGAGCCAAGCGTTCTATCCCTTCATGGTTCATAATTCCATTTTTATGTTCAATTATTAAATACAAAAGCTGTATCCCATTACACGTACCAACACTAACACATATACTGTACTTTATTTTTAGGATCATATAGGATGGATGGCTCACACAAGAGGAAATGCAAATCTGGTTCACAAAAACGTGGAGAGTCAAATAAGAAAATGTTGCGCGAAACTGCCAAGTCAACAGTCCCAATCACAAATTTCTTTGGCATACAACCAGGTTCTTCAAAAGAACCCCATCACTCACAAGAGAGTCAATATAGCACAAAAGAAGATCCACAAATAAAAAATGAAGGAAGAGAAGAAATTGACAACCGAGAAACAGAGAGTGAACTTCATCAAGTGAATGAGGATAAGCCGCCGCATAAGCGCATAGAAAATAAAGAACAAGAACCAGCCTTACCTTCAACTGCACCTCTTGAAGAAAGAAAAGAAATCGGCAGACGAGAAGCAGAAAATGAACATCAAAAACATGAGGATAACAAGGTGGAATATCAAGAACAAGAACTATTTCAAGAGACAGCCTTACCTGCATCTGCACCCCTTGCCAGAAGAATGCAGCTAGCACGTTCTCCGGCAATCCAGCCAACATTTAAAGATGTTAAATCTCTGCCATTTGGTCCAAAAAAGGTATATGAACGTAATATCTCAGAAAACAAAGTTCCTCAAAATTGGCTAATAGTAAAAGTTGAACACAAAGAAGTTAAAGGCGTTTATTGCAAAATTTGTCAGGCCTTTTCCAACACAGAAACCATATTTTCAACTGGCTTCACAAAGTTTACCCACATTTATCAAAGAATTTCTGAACATGAAGCATCAAAATCACACAATGCAGCAGTTCTGGCATTTTTTAATGCTGAAGGAGAAAGAGATATAGAATATTTGTTGGCAAAGGAAGGCGTTAAATTGAGGCAGAAGCAAGTTATAGAAAATACGCATATTAGCTGTTATCAAATTTTTTGGAAAGCAAGCACTGCCATACAGAGGACATCGTAATGAATCAGGTCTTTCCCTTGAAAACCAGAACATTCAACATGGTAACTTCTTAGAAACAATACTGCTTCTCTCCCAATTTGATGCACCTTTGGCTAATCACATAAGCAAAGTTGTTGAGGTTTGTAAGGTCAGAAAAAAGTCTTTGAGGAAAAAAGGAAAAGAAATATCAAAAGGACGTGGACATAATATTATGGTATCAATGTTATCCAAAACAACAGTGAACTATATCCTGTCAGCTATACAGAATATTATCAAGTCACGCATTGTAAAGGAAATTGGGAATCAGAAATATTCTGTGCAAATGGATAGTACTCAAGACACAGCAGTGATTGACCAGGAATCCCTAATTTTGCGTTATGTTTTGTTAGAGGAAGTAAAAGAGCATTTATTTGCTCTTAACAAGGTTACAGATGCTACTGGATATGGATTATACCAACAAATGAAGGCTACACTAGAAAGTACTGGATTAAAAGTGGAAAACATTGCAGGTGCATCTTTTGCTGGAGCTGCTAACATGAGACGTGAAAAGAGTGGTGTGGTGAAGTATTTAAGAGATGAAGCTCCACAATCTGTATACATTTGGTGTTATGCACATATCCTTAATTTGGCATCAACAAATCTTGTCCAAAATATTTTGCCAGTTAAAAACTTGATTGGACTACTACAGTCAACAGTTATATTTTTTTCAGAATCATGTAAGAGAATGAACATCTGGACAGAACTTGCTTCAGAGAAGATGGTTGGATCAGCAAAACTAAAACGGTTGCAGATTGGAGAAACCCGTTGGTGGGCTAAACATGCAGCTCTTCAACATATTTTTGGAAGTTTTGACTTGCCACAGGCAGAGTCGTTTCATCTTTTGATTGCAGTTTTGCTTCGGATTATTGAATCTCCCAAATTTGATACAAAAGTAACTTTTGAGGCTAATGCACTTCTTGATAAATGGCGTATCTTAGACACTCATTTAACAAGTTTCTTGTTATTGCGAGTGTACAGTACCCTGAGATCAGCTTCAGAATATCTGCAATAAGATTACCTTAGTGCCTGGAATATGGTAGAAAATGCGAGAGATTCTAAGAAACATGGACTTTGAAAACATCATTAAAACAACAAGAAATTTCATTGAGGTTGTCAATCAAATGTTCAATGCTGATGAGGACACTGAATTTGCAATAGAAGGGGAATTCAGGAAGATGAGAACATCAAGAAAGAAACTAATACCTGGCGAACTCCAGAGGGATGAAAGAATTGAAGATCCAATGGATCGCTACAGGGTGGAAATGTTTCGCCGAGTGATCGACCAAATTACAACAAGTATTGTTGAACATTTTTCTAACAACCGTGAACTTGTAACTGACAGCATATTTTGATCCACGTCGCTTTCAAGAACTGAAAGATGGATTGCCACCAGAAGCACTGGAAAACATATGCAAACGTCTTGGTTTGGACAAACAGGAATTGGCTAATGAATTACAGTCTTTCATCCTAAATTATGCTAGCCTATCAAAAACTCTGAATGAAGAAGAGCTAGCAACAACCAGACATCTTGAAACAGAACAGATTCTCCAAACTAACTTTGATGGAATTTCAGGTTCAGATTGTAATTCTGGAAAATCATGTAGAAAGTGCCTGCTTTGCTGTTTCCATATTCTTTTCAAGTATTCTTTGCACGTATCTGCCTACTCAAATTTGTTCATGGTTTATAAATATCTATTGACCCTGTCATTCACACAAGTAAGTTGTGAACATTCATTCAGTAAGCTGAAAATTGTAAAAACTCGATTATGTTCTTCACTGTCAAACGAGCTGCTTGAAACTTTTATGTTGATGAGCATTGAAAAGGATATACTTTCTGTGGATCATATTATTCCTTTTCTTGTAAAACAATCAACTCAGTTTTCTAGACTGCTTGCATTATAAATTCCTACAATGCCTGGATTATGATTTCTTTAGGTATGTGCAGCTGCCAGCTGGCAGCTGCACCCATTCCAATTTCATTTACTTATATAACCATGTAAAATTATGCTTATGATTATCTTATGATTGATATTTTAAGTTTGATTACAAATTCAATACACTTTATATATATACAGTACAGTAAAAGACCTTTAATTTCTTTTAAGTCGTGCACATATTTTTCAAGCCTTTGTTTTGAGGTTACTTAGTAATGATTGAGAATTTTATTGTTTTAAATCTTTGTTGTTGCTTACCAGATGATTATTTCAATGATTTGTTATATATGATGTACCGGTACATATTAACATTAATCAGTAAAACTACAGTGAATAGATCTTAAAATGTATTTGCTACAAACCTTTAATTTTACTTTCATTCCTATGAGCTGGACATGAATTTGAGAGTATGTATGGAAGTGGAAGAAGAATATGAGTAATGCCGGGTAGTTGGTGGCTTGGTGCTGTAATTTAACTAACACTGGTGTCAAATATTGAATGTAATACTCACTTCACTGAAATCATTCAGCAAATGGCTTACCTATATTGTCTCGGTTGCAGTGGCGGATCCAGGGGGGGGGGGGGGGGGGGGGGGGGCGGGACCTGGGCACG
>JBAKBP010027859.1:0-29468 GCA_037953745.1 Lithodes maja | reverse complement strand
TAAACTGAATAAAATCGTCTAATAGTAGCCAGAATAGAGTTAAAAAGACGTCGCCGGTACTGAAGGGGTTAAGGACACTTCAAAACCGAAAGGATTGATAATTAGTGGTATTTGTTTGGGTGCATAATGAAGCTATACGGAACAATATACGGAACAATATACGGAACAATATACGGAACAATATACGGAACAATATATGTTAGTTCCTTCTTGAGACATTAGGCGAAAACACACACACACACACACACACACACACAAACACACACACACACACATACACACACACACACACGCATATACAGAGACACCCATAAATGATATACCCACTAACACCTACACACAAAACTGCTATGAATGTAAGTCTCTCTCTCTCTCTTATACACACACACACACACATATACTATATACATACATGCGCACAAACAAACACGCCACTCACACACAAACACCCAATAAGCACACTCACAACACACACACACATATACACAAAAACCCAACGCACACACACCAGTCACACACAAAACATCCAATGCACACACACCAACACACACATATAGTAGCCAGCCCTTACTCATATAGTAGCCAGCCCTTACTCATATAGTAGCCAGCCCTTACTCATATAATTATAGAAGGGGTAGGGAGGAGCAGCAAGAGGCACGAGAAAATAATTATATATATATATATATATATATATATATATATATATATATATATATATATATATATACTGTACATACACAGAGCTATTCCAAGTGTTACTAAATAGAGTACCGGCAATTTGGTGACAAAACATAATTATGATATTATGTGTTAATATTTATTTATTGTATATATATTATTAATATTTTTGTTATCAGCCACCTGGTGGTGTAATGGTTAAGGTGGCAAAAATATGTGTGTGATAACCCGGGTTCGAATCCCGGTGGATCATAATATATACTTTAATTAATTTCATTGGGGGTGTGGTGGTGAGATTAATAAAAATAATATTATTAGTAGGTTTAGGGATATTTCTTCGAGAGGCCGGTCTATATGATCTGTGCCCCATGAATATTCTTTCCTCTCACTTAAACAGTAGGCTACCATAGTGCGGTTGGGAGTATGAACATGATTAGATTAATATCCAGTATTCGAGAATGGATAATAAGTCGTAGGCGTGTGCATAAACCTTTAACCGTCCTGGTGGTGTAATGGTTAAGGTGGCAAAAATATGTGTGTGATAACCCGGGTTCGAATCCCGGTGGATCATATATACTTTAATTAATTTCATTGGGGGTGTGGTGGTGAGATTAATAAAAATAATATTATACAACACTTCCACTAGATGATATACCTTCATCTTCTATTCATGCTCTCCCGCTAGCCCCTACCTCATCCCCGTAATGGCGTTCCCGTAACCCCATCACAGGCCCCCGTAACCATATCAGAGTAACCATATTATCCCCGTAATAGGCTGGAGGCATTATTAGGTCCCTCTACAATTTGGCCAGATGGGAGTTGGGGCTAGTTTTTGGTCAACACATATATATATATATATATATATATATATTTTGTTTAGTTTCTCCTAGACCTCCATCAAGCTTAAAAACACCCCCTAGACCCCCTTTCAAGACTAATTTGTATATTGTTCGGTAAAAAGGCCAGTTCCTCCTAAATATAAAGGCTCTCTATCGCTCGGCAGGAAAAACTCGACACCTTAATGTCACGAAAGGTCTTAAGGGGAGGTTTTTAGTGTGTTTCCTAGACTTCCATCAAGCTTGAAATTACACCCCCTTGAGCCCCTTTCAAGATAAATTTGTACATTTTTCGGTAGAAAAATGTCCCGGCTGAAAGCCGGTTCCTCTTAAATAACAGGCTCGCTATCGCTCGCCAGGATAAAATCGACACCTAAATGGCACGAAAGGTCTTAAAATTGACAGAAATGGGTCGAAAGTTCTTAAAATCGTCAAAATAATGGGGCGGCGAACGTCTTAAAATTAGAAAAGCAATGGGGCTAAACATGAGGGAGAAAGGAGTCCAGAAAAAAATCCCTCAAGTGGAAATCTCCCCTTAAAATTGACCAATACATCAGGTGAACGCTCTGATTATCGCCAAACTAACGGAAAGACCTTAAAGTGGAGATTTCCACTTGAGGGACTTTTTTCTTGACCCCTTTCTCCCTCATGTCTAGCCCCATTGCTTTTGAGATTTTAAGACGTTTGCCCCATTAGTTTGGTGATTTTTAAGAATTTCCGCCCCATTCTGTCAATTTTAAGACCTTTCGTGCCATTTAGGTGTCGATTTTATCCTGGCGAGCGATAGCGAGCCTGTAATTTAAGAGTAATCGGCCTTCGGCCGGGACATTTTTCTACTGAAAAATGTACACATTTATCTTGAGAGGGGGTCAAGGGGGTGAAATGTTAAGATTGCTGGAGGAGTAGGAAACAAACTAGAAACCTCCCCTTAACATCTCAAAACTAACGGGGCTAAACGTGAGGGAGAAGGGAGTCCAGAAAAAGGAACCAGCTCCCCTAAATCAACCTGTTTCCCCTTTCAACAGTATGCCTCTTCGGACCATGTAAGATCAGTAATAGGCCGAGTAATTAGCAATTAAGCCGCTGTCACACGAGCGATTTTTCCGTCAATATTCCATGAGCAAGTTTCGTGTTCGTTATATTTCGGGACTTTTATGCACTGGTATCGGTAACTAGACCGGAAGGTAGGGTTTATTAAGTGGTTGAATTATGATACGTGATATTTCTGAAACTACCAGACCATAATTGCCCGTAAAAATTGCTCGAAAGACGGCTAGTGTGACGCCGGCTTTAATACTGGTGACGCAATGCCCCGTCGAACAATGTACAGTCGCGCTAATAAGTGATGTCTCGGCATCAGCAATATCTAAGCTTCATTTCATCGTATCGAGTGAAATATACAAACATGTTCCTACACTTACCCACCCTATTCAACATCTGACAGACATTATTACAGCAGAGACCAAGCCAAACGTAATGTCAGCTGGGGACATGACTTATTAGCGCGACCGTACAAGGATGATTATTAACCCCTTCAGACTCATATGACGCAGAGGTTGCCAGATTAGCAATAAGAAATAGAGTTCTCTCACTCTTATAATTACCTCTCCACAATTAGTTTTCTGCCCACAGCTAACTCAAAGACAACTGCAGAGGTTGAAGTAACTAAACTAAAGGTTTCTAAATACCCCTGATGGTAACAAAGGCTTTAAAGTATCCCCAATAGGCTCAACACAGCTAACTCAAAGAAAACTGCAGAGGTTGAAGTAACTAAACTAAAGGTTTATAAATACCCCTGATGGTAACAAAGGTTTTAAAGTATCCCTAATTGGCTCAAAATCGCGTCATATGTCGGAGAGGGTTAACCCATTCAGTATCAGTGGCGTCCTTTACATTATATTTACATTACTTTTAGACGATTTCATTAAGCTTAGGCAGGACCTCAAACATTTTAAAGGCTACAAACATTCTCAGTTAACCCTTTTAACCACCACAGATTCTTCCTAAGCTGACTAGAATCGTTTAACGCTTGCCAGAATATGATGAAAAGGGTCTCACCGGTATTGCATCGGTTAAGGGGGGGGGGGGGGTATCCACTTGAGGGACATCTTTCTGGACCCCTTTCTCTCTCATGTCTAGCCCCATTGCTTTTGAGATTTTAAGATGTTTGCCCCATTAGTTTGGCGATTTTAAGAAGTTTCACCTCATTTATGTCACTTTTAAGACCTTTCGTCCCATTTAGGTGTTGATTTTTTCCTGGCGAGCGATAGCGAGCCTGTAATTTAAGAGGAATCGGCCTTCGGCCGGGACATTTTTCTACCGAAAAATGTAAACATTTATCTTGAAAAGGGGTCAAGGGGGTGAAATTGTAAGATTGCTGGAGGAGTAGGAAACAAACTAGAAACCTCCCCTTAACCCATATAATACTAACATATGGAAAACAAAATATTATTGTGATGACACGACAGGTTCGACTCTCTCTGGGGTCCTCTTCCCTTCTATACAATATGTGTTCTATTCGTGTATGATGGAAACAATAGTCAAAGCTGCCTGTCACAAGTGTAGCCTCCCAAACTTGAAGGAATGATAGACAGTCAAATTAAAATTGCGTTAGAGAATTTTTTTTGGATGCATAGGCCTTGAAGCAGTCTAAGTCATCGAATGAGGGAAATACAGACTGAGGGAGAGAGTTCCATATTTGATTTATTGAGTGAAAGAAAGACTGGGAAAATCGGTTCCCTCTTGGGTTAGAGAGTTGGACAGAATATGATGAAAATGTGTTGAAAGGCGGTTGCCACCTACTCTCAGTAATGGAGTGAGAAACTCTGAAGTAATAGTGAGAGATATAACACTGCGGTGTGTAGAGAGATTGTAGAGCATTAGCAAAAAGAGGCGAGATGACAAGACAACATACTTCTGATTCTACCCTTTCGAGAATTGCAGTATGGGTGGCACCTCCCACACATGCGAACAGCAGTAGAACAAGCGTGAGTAAACCAGGATTGTTTTGTTTTGCATTAGGCAAGACAATTGAATATATATGCCTTCGTACCCAAGATGATTACCTCGGTAATGCGTTCAACCACTCCAAGGGAAGCAAAATAAATCCCATGGGAAATCAAAGTAGTAATGCCTAAGCCTCCCAGCCAGCAATGCCTAAGAGCCTCCCAGCCAGCAATGCCTAAGAGCCTCCCAGCCAGCAATGCCTAAGCCTCCCAGCCAGCAATGCCTAAGCCTCCCAGCCAGCAATGCCAAACGCCACAATTGCTGCCGGCTGGGAGGATCAGATAGCTGTACTGTAGAGATATAACAGATAACAGAGATAAGGTTATGATTGGAGGAGCACAACCGAGAGATTTGCAGTGTACGCACAAATATTAGAGGTTATAGAATTAAATCAAGGATGTTGAGCCAATCTCCAAGGTGATCAGGGACATGAGTAGAGAATTACACAACCTGTTCTAGGTAATTTGGAAAACAAAAATTATAAGCTTGTTCACCAGGCTGGTCTGTGAAATAAGACGAGAGCCTTTGGAGGTGGTGAACATTGAAATCACCAAAGATGGAGATATTTGAGAAAGGAGAGACATATCGTGGTATGTCTTGATAGCGTAATGCATACGTGCGTGGAATATCGGTGTGAATATCCTAGGTTCGATTCCTTGGAATGCCACATGTATTTGTTGATTTCATTAATTGAGTTTAAAAGTGAAATTGGTTGGTGAAAAACATAATACATGGTAGAATCAATATATAATTATGTTTCTTCCTATAACATATACTGAATAAAGCACGTAGTATAATGTACACACACATATATATATATATATATATATATATATATATATATATATATATAGAGAGAGAGAGAGAGAGAGAGAGAGAGAGAGAGAGAGAGAGAGGCAGGAAAGTAAGAAGACAGAACAGAATTTATGACATAATAAGAAATAAGTGCAAAGTAAATCAATATATAAACAAAGACAAAACATGAATACACATACATACCCGTAAAGCAATAACAATAACAACAACAACAACAACACAACTAATAAGAGAGATTAGGGAAATATGTAAACAAACAAATCTAGCAAGCATATTGTGTATAAAAATTATCTGGCGCAGGAATAAAAAATGACCCCATTATAACGCTCGCTAGACCAAGATAGGCTTAATATTTTGCCGAGACAGTCTCCTGGATATTTATGCTGATTAAAATAAGGCGGTTACTGCGGCAATGAAGGTACGAGAGATCAGCAAAGGACTCTGAGAAAACACGAAGATTGCTTATACACACTTGGTCCTAATTAGATGTGTATTGTAGCTTTGAAAAATGTAGATTGGATTCTTATAAAAAAAAATCTCCCGTGGTATATCATCCTTTATCTAAAATATTATGTAGATTATACAGTGATTACGAATTATCATGCACAGCTCTCTCTCTCTCTCTCTCTCTCTCTCTCTCTCTCTCTCTCTCTCTCTCTCTCTCTCTCTATTTCTCCGAGTAGAAACGATCTCGCAATAATACAGTTTCACCTATTTCAGTGCGATGTCTACTTTTCAATACATTTGCATACAATATGGACCTAAACTATTATGTATTTAATTGTGTTTTCCTTGGGCTGGAATATTTGTCAACTATCCAAAATATTTGGTTAAGTTCAATGAATATATTTTAAAGTTAGTGAATTTAACAGATCCCAAAATCATACGAATCAACATTTTCCAAAGGGTACGTCATACATTCAGCATAATCTCTAGTTAAGGGGAGATTTCCACTTGAGGGACTTTTTTATTGACTCCTTTCTCCCTCATGTCTAGCCCCCTTGCTTTTGAGATTTTAAGACGTTCGCCCCATTAGTTTGGCGATTTTAAGAATTTACGCCGCATTCTGTCAATTTTAAGATCTTTCGTGCCATTTAAGTGTCGATTTTATCCTGGCGAGCGATAGCGAGCCTGTAATTTAAGAGCGACCGGCCTTCGGCCGGGACATTTTTCTACCGAAAAATGTACAAATTTATCTTGAAAGGGGGTCAAGGGGGTGACATTTTTAGATTGCTGGAGGAGTAGGAAACAAACTAAAAACCTCCCGTTAACCTCTCCGCGGCGCACAGGGGGTTTTCTACAGGGTAAGACTGTGCGCACCTATGATGATTTTGGGACCTATTGCAAATTTCGATAAAAAGTACATCATCGTGTAGGGAATGTTTGCGTGCATCGGCCCATATATATTTGACCCCCCAAAAAATGTCTGGGGGGGGTGGGGGAACGGTCCGTAGTTGAAAAATGTGGAGCGAATGGCACCGCGCGGCTAGATTGTCATCGAGCGGCGAGATTTCCCTGCCGAATATTTACGCGCGCAGGGGATAGAAGGAGAGGGAGGAGGGGGTGGGTTACCGCGTATTATCACGTATATGTCCATTTTTGAGCCCTTTTAGGCTATGTAGAGTATGTATATGTATGTAGGCCACCCATATAACAATGAATATGCCTCATAGTGACCAAAAATTGCAATATATAAGGGAATTATAAGATAATTTTTAGGCGGGAATGAAGATGTGTTGGAGGTTTGGCGGCAATTTATGAGCTGAGAGTGTGGTTTACGCCATACATATCACGTATATCTTGTACGTAGAGCACTGTCATGCTATAATACAGACTTGTACGTATGTATACGTGCCATATATCAAAATATATACCGCATATTGACCAATTCATGCGATATTTACGCACATTATCAATGAGTTTCTATGCGTGAACCAAGGTGTGAGTGAGTTGTGCTGGGAATGAAAGGGGGAGAGGGTGTGTTACGCCATAAATATCACGTAAATCTTGTATTTAGAGCACTGTCATGCTATAATAAAGACGTGTACGTATGTAGGCGTCCCATATAACAAGGAATATACCGCATATAGCCCAATTGATGCGATATTTACGCAAATTGTGAATGTGTTTCTAGCAGACGGAAGCCTGAAAGGGTGGGTTGGGGGTGGGTGGGTGGGAGGGAGGGAGGGAGGCATGCAGGGGTGCAGGGAGGGAGTGAGTGAGTCGTGAAGAGAAGGAAGGCAGGCAGATCTCTAGATAGATAACCAGCTCTGTGACAATTGTGAAGGCGCCCGAGGCGTATGGATGCTTGGGATTTTGAACCTTATGTCTTCCAGGTGTCTGGTGTTTGTTGCCACCAAGAGTTTTACAATAACATGAGTCAGGAATGGAGAGAGAGAGAGAGAGATAGATAGAAACTGAGACATGCGTATGTCGTACGTATAAATGGACTTCAGAATTGCATTTTTATGCAAGCAGACATTGCATTTTAGACACATGTGAAGTACCACAGAAACATGTAGGCCATTGACTGTCAATAAAGTACTATATTATAGACCACCAGCGACGGTGGTCAGTAAACACGTGCAGATTGCCTTTTGCGATAAAGGGCTAAATATAGAATGGTGTCTCCTTACACTTGCGAAAGGGTAGATTGCCACCAGAGAAACGTTTACTTATTTATTTCCAAGTAATATGCAATCTAAATGTATATTCGAGACCTACTGCAATTATTTGTATGACAGTCATGACTATGTATAATCCAATATACGCGCGTAGGCGAGACATAAGAAAGCTGGTTGAGCAATTTTCGACACCCACACAGTTATTATTCTTTTTTATTTACAATATTATACAATACAAATGTATTTGTGAAGAGTATTTTATCCATTATTGTATTTATACAAATTTTGTTACCAGACAGAGCTGCTGTGGCTGGTGTAGCTGGGGCATAAAGGGAGCGGCAAGGGTCACCGCTTGACCGTGTGAAAATGAGTGGAGTCGCACTGAGAGGGGCAATTTTGCTGAATGTTTTGGCAATTTTGGACAGAATAAAGTTATATAATTACTAATTCTTGACAGAGACAAACTTTCATAAACCTTGGCATGATATAATTGATAATTCCATCAATTTACAAACGTAAATTGGTGGGATAATTCATTTTTTTTTGTATATTGTCATATCGATTGTAGACACAAAGTTTTGAGTGATATTTGGTATGAGCTCCTGTGGCATGGTTGGTAAGGTCGCGGACTGGAAAACTCAAAGTGTGCTAGGGTTGTGTGATCGAATCCAGGAGGGGGTTATGGGGAAGGTTTTATATTGTCTAGAACATTTTTGATAAACATTTTTTTTACAAGATCATGCCATTGTATTCAAACAATATGAAATATTCATAGAATATATCATATTGTAAGAATACAATGACATGACCTTGTGTTTTTTTTTTTTATTGTTTTTTTTTTATTATCTTAGTAGGTTTGACAGGATTTGTTGAAACATATTTATTTTTGTACAATTCATTTGAGGTAAGAAAATAATTATATACACATGACTTTGGCTAATAACAAACATATATATTGATATACTAAAAAAATAAGGCATATTACATGTAAATCTTTGAAACTTATAAACTAAATAATGAAACATACAATTATATAATGTAAAAGCTATATCACAGGGACATCTTTGGAACTTATACATTATATAATATATATGTTACATTATGAGGTAGCGTGATCAATTAGGTCAGGTCAGGTAAGGTAGGGCGCGAGTCCAGGACAGGGTGGGCAGGGGGCGAGTCCAGGACAGGGCTGGGCAGGGGGCGAGTCCAGGGCAGGGCACGGGGCGAGTCCAGGGCAGGGCAGGGCAGGGCAGGGCAGGGCAGGGCAGGGCGACACTCAATAATTTTTGAAGGTGTGGTAGTCCCTGAAGCAGTCACCCAGGCAGAGTGGAACTTTGCACTCTGCGCACATTGAGGTGACTCTTTTTGTGACATGGGGTTTCCTGACACTGGAGCTGCAGACAGTGCACTGCGTCTGCCTGTGACGAGTGCCAAGCATCTCAGTGTTGATGGGGTAGTGTCTTTCGACACCCAGCTGGATACGGTCAGGAACGTGATCCCCACGCCATGCCGTACGTCTGTGAGTGGTGGTGCCATACTTCTCCAGGAGTTGGTATGAGACGTTGTACACGAACTCCCGGAATTTAAGTTTCTGGTTTGGGGCCATATTCTTTTTGACCAACCACAAGTTGTAGGCGTTCAGCATCGTTATGTCAACAAGGTGGAGGAAGAGCTTGTGATACCACTTCACAGTCTTCCTCAGACACTCAATGCCTGACAGCTGACAGTCAGACTTGTCCACCATGCGCATGTTTTTGGTGTAGTCCACTACCATGTCGGGCTTGTAGATGGTCTTCCTGGTTCGGTAGTGGATTTTGCCAGAATCCATCTGGGCACCTGTGTGGACGGTGGAAAGCAGGTGGACGTCTCGCTTATCCTTCCACTTCAGGGCTATCACTTTCCCACACTTCTCGAGCTGCTTGAATTTCTGCCCCTTTCGTCGCTTTCTTCGCACATGCCTCTCGCGGTGTTCCTGGGCCAGGTCGTCTTCTGAAGGTGTGTCACTGGAGGAGGCATCTGTGAGAGGAATGACATCACCTGTGAATTTTGGCATAAACTTTCTTGTCTTTCTGACAGTCCCACATGACCCCGTTTGGTTGTCATGAAGAAACTGGCAGAGAGCAGGAGAAGTATACCAGTTGTCAGTGTAGATGATGTGGCCTTTGCCCAGGTAAGGTGCCAACATTTTCCTGATGATGGCACCTGACATGCCCATGGGGCCATTGGCAGCGGCTTTCGGTATGTCAATGTCAGTGCCTGTGTACACGATCATGTCAAGCACTATTCCAGTTTCGCAGTCACACAAAACGAAGAGCTTGATTCCGAACCTATGCCTTTTCAAGGGGATATACTGTTTGAAAACAAGACGTCCTTTGAAGAGCACGAGCGACTCATCAATCACCAAATTGAAGAAGGGGTAAAAGTATTTCCTATACCTCTCCAACAACATGGTGAACACATTCCGAACTTTCCATATCCTGTCAATCCTGTTAGGATTTTCGTTGTCTGCAAAGTGCATAAATCTTAGCAGCAACAAAAATCTGTCACGAGTCATGAACTTATTGAAAGTTGGGGTGGCGATGAGAGGGTCGTGCTTCCAATAGTGTTGCAACACATGCTTCTTGATCAGAGGCATGAGGAACAACAAGGCAAAGAACGTCATAAATTCTTCCACAGTCGTATCCACCCAGCCTCGTATTCTCGCTTTTGGAGAAAGGACGTCCAATCTGCCAAACACCCACCTGTAGTAGGCGTTTGTTTGGGCAACGATGTACGTCATTACCTCCATATCGAAAAAAGCGAGGAAGAAGTCGCTTTCGTTCGCTTGATCGTCACAGGGCCAGTCGTCAGTTGTTCCTGACGTCCCAGGATTGAACTGGGGCACATCAGGTACAAAATTGACCCCGTCAGACCAATCGAATGAAGGCAAGCCAGGGATCGGAATGTCGTCTGCGTCTGCTTCATCGTCTGAAATATCGCTTCCATGGTCGCGATACAGCACTTCATCATCATCACCCTCCTCTTCACTAGACAGACGATGACCTTCCTCATTTTCGTCACCGACGTCTGACTCACTCCCACTGTCCACTCCCAAATTCCCCCACCCTTGGTCCCGTGCTAGGGCTTCGTCGTCAAAACCTGGGCTGCCAATGTCCTGCGAATCACCATCAAACAGCAGGGCGGCATATTTTGATGGTGTCAGAGTTTTCCGGGTCACTTTTGCACGCGAGGGTGTCTTATGGACAGGGACAGCAGAGGTGGCGGCAGGGGCGGCGGCAGGGGCGGCGGCAGAGGCGGCGGCAGAGGCGGCGGCAGGGGCAGCAGTGGTGCGTGGCCTTGATGGCAAGATGATGGTGGTGCCTGTCGCCCTTCTCTCTGTTCCTTGGGCAGGGGCGGCAGGGGCAGCAGGGGCAACAGGGGCAACAGGGGCAACAGGGGCAGCAGGGCCGGCAGGGACACCAGGGACAGCAGGGCCAGCAGTCGCTTTCCCTCTCCCTTTCCCCTTCCCCTTCCCCTTCCCTGTTCCTTGGGCAAGGGCGGCAGGGGCAGCAGGGGCGGCAGGGGCAGCAGGGGCGGCAGCGGCAGACGGGCCAGGGGCGGCGGCGGCAGCCGGGCCAGGGGCGGCGGCTGGTGCTGGTGGTGGTGGTGGTGGTGGTGGTGGTGGTGGTAGGGGCACTGTGGCTGGCGTACGGGATCTTTTCCCTACGCCCGTGCCTTTAATTTTTCCTGCCCCCGCAGGTTTTGCAGCCCTAGGGCGGCCTCCTGCGTCGCTGGTACCGGTGGCAGGGGTGGCAGGGGTGGCAGTGGTGGTAGTGGTGGTGGTAGTGGTTGTTGCAGTGGCCTGGGTCGTGGTGGCAGTGTCCCGAAAGACCAATGACCTCTGTGCCATTGCCCTGCTTGCACATGTTTTTCGTGCTTTGGGTGCTGGTGTTTCGTCTTCAGAGCTGTAGGGCGTGTCGTACTGGTAGCTAGGGTCTTTGGCAGCCACCCTCTGCCTTCCACGGCGGCTAACACCACCAGAAGGAGGGCTGGTTGTGTCATCAGGGAGCGAGCGTGAGGGACGTGTGGGCTCCATGACTAGTGCGTGGTTACTGGCGCGGTGGTGCTTGCACGAGTGCGGGGAGAGCGTTTGGCGGGGTGGTATCGAGAGTTGACATGTAGTACTATATCCACACCAATTTTCAGCCGCCTGACTATAAACGCGCGGTTTTGGTACGCGTTCAAAAGCTCTGCTCTTAAGAGTCTCCCCGCAGTGCGCCGGGGGAACTCTTATGAGTCTCCCCGCAGCTCCCGGGTTAACGGATAATAAGTGACATGGCAAATCATTGACTAATTATGGTTATCATATCGAAATTAAATCTCCAAAAGCGTAAGGAAAGTGTAATGTAGGTTATATTTCTTGTAAAAGCGTAAGGGATGTGTAATGTAGGTTATATTTCCTGTAAAAGCGTAAGGGATGTGTAATGTAGGTTATATTTCCTGTAAAAGCGTAAGGGATGTGTAATGTAGGTTATATTTCTTGTAAAAGCGTAAGGGATGTGTAATGTAGGTTATATTTCTTGTAAAAGCGTAAGGGATGTGTAATGTAGGTTATATTTCCTGTAAAAGCGTAAGGGATGTGTAATGTAGGTTATATTTCTTGTAAAAGCGTAAGGAAAGTGTAATGTAGGTTATATTTCTTGTAAAAGCGTAAGGGATGTGTAATGTAGGTTATATTTCTTGTTAAAGGGTAAGGAAAGTGTAATGTAGGTTATATTTCTTGTAAAAGCGTAAGGGATGTGTAATGTAGGTTATATTTCTTGTAAAAGCCTTCCCCATTGGTACCAAATTTCACCCTAGCTTAAGGGGGTCACCGGCTTTTTTTTTATCTTTCTCTTTTTTTTTTTTATCTTTCCATGGCTTGTATCCATTCGGCCCCATTCAGCCAACTGTTTTAGGACGTTTATCCCTATCCAGTTGTCGATTTCTTCCTGGCGAGCGATAGCGAGCCAGCATTATATGGAGAAATCCGGCTATGCCAGAGACATTTTTCTATCGAAAAATTTACAAATTTAGCTTGCTGTCAAAACAAAAATATATACAGTATATGCTGGCTCGCTACCGCTCACCAGGAAAATATTGACACCTGGATGGGGGTAAACGTCTTAAAACAGTAGGCTGAATGAGGCCGAATGGATACAAACCAAAGAGAGAGGGAGAGAAAGAGAGAGCAAAAAAAAAGCGAGGTCTATCTATCTATCTATCTATTGCCTGACGCCGTGATCCCCGAAGGGGTGGCCACGAACGAACCGCCCCCATGCACCTCTGTCCCCAGTCAGTCGACGCCCCTCCCCTCAACCAGCACCGCCTTCATTCTTGTAGTTCCTCACTCCATCCTTCCACCTCATATTCGGTCTACCTCTCCCCCTCTGTCCCTCCACCTCGCTCTCGTACACCCTCTTAGTCATTCTCTCGCTTTCCATACGTTCCATATGGCCGAACCATCTCAAGTTGTTCCTTTTCACACTTTCCAGCACATCTACCTCCACACCACACCTCCTTCTTACTTCCTCATTAGTCTGTCTATCCCTCCATGTAATTCCGCACGCACTCCTTAAGTAATTCATTTCCACTGCTCTCACTCTTGGTCTGAGTCTCTCAACCAACGTCCATGCTTCGCTTCCGTAAGTCAGTGTCGGGATTACCACACTGTCATGCAAGGACTTCTTCACTTCCATACTGACCACCCTATTTCTTGTTACTGCTTTTAGCGTTCCTACAACCCTCTTCCCCTGTTGTACCCTCTCCCGCACCTCTTCATCCATAGTCCCATCTTTACTCAACACACTGCCCAGATACTTAAAAGAGTTGACGATCTCCATAGCCTGACCGTTCAGCTTCACCTCACACTCTGTGACTTCACCCCTTTCGAAGACCATAACCTTGCTCTTCCCCGTATTTACCTTCAAATTCCGTTTTTTGCACACTGTTCCAAACTCATTTACCAGACCCTGCAACTCCCATTCATTATCACTCATCAGAACTGTATCATCCGCAAACAGCAGTATAGGTAGCTTCCACTCAATTCCCTCCCTTTTCAGCGATACACCAACATCCACTGCTCTTGATAGTATTTCTTTCATAACTCCATCCATATATACAGTAAACAACCACGGGGACATCACACAACCCTGTTTCAAACCAACATTCAGGTCAAAGAACTCGCTCTGCTCACTCTCCACACGTACTGCCGCCTTTGCACCCTCATACATGCTCTTCACTGCTTTCAGCAACTTGCCCTCTACTCCGTATATTCTAAGTACTTTCCACAAACCTTCTCTATCCACTCTGTCATAGGCCTTCTCCAAGTCCATAAAGGCAACATACACCTTTTGTTTCTTCTCCAGATACTTCTCCACAACACAATTCAGGGTAAAAATCTGATCTACACATCCTCTTCCCTTCCTAAAGCCTCCCTGCTCGTCGCCTATCCATTTCTCCGTTCTCACTCTCACTCTCTCAATCACTACCCTACTGTATACCTATATAAGCGAGGTGGGCTCCCTTAATCGCTTCCCATTTTTTCAGGACCTGCGTAAAATTCCTCGCCAGGTCTTTCGAAAATCCCGGAATGTACAAGGAGTTGATGCCTTCCGTGTCTTTGGTTCGCAAATACAAGTCATGGAGAATCGAAGCCGTCGTGCGATATAGAGAACTTTTTTTTTTTTTTTTTTTTGGCTGAATGCGCGGCAGCAAAAAAGAAGGCATTAAGGGAGCCCACCTCGCTTTTTTTCTCTTTCTCTCCCTCTCTCTTTGGCTTGTATCCATTCGGCCCTATTCAGCCTACTGTTTTAAGACGTTTACCCCCATCCAGGTGTCAATATTTTCCTGGCGAGCGGTAGCGAGCCAGCATATATATAGTTTTTGTTTTGACAGCAAGCTAAATCTGTACATTTTTCGATAGAAAAATTTCTCCGACGAAGCCGGATTTCTCTATACAATGCTGGCTCTCTATCGCTCGCCAGGAGACACCTGAATGGGGATAAACGTCCTACAACAGTTGGCTGAATGGGGCCGAATGGATAGCAACCAGGGAAAGAGGGAACAGGAGAGAAAGAGAAAACAAGCCGGTGACCCCCCCTTAGCGTGAAATATGCGGGCCCAGCGGTGGGAGGTTCTGAAGAGGCAAAGTTGGGCGCGATCGAGAGCAAACTTTGCGGAATTTTGAGGGCAGTAGCTGGAGTGGGGATTCTCGGGGATTCTGTGGGGTTAGGGGAAGGTGAGGAGAGATGGAAGACAAAACAAAAACATTATTATATATTGCTAAGTAAACCCCTTAAACCCCTTAAGGGGAGGTTTTTAGTTTGGTCTCTAGATATCCATCAAGCTTAAGATTACACCCCCTTGAGCCCCTTACAAGATAAATTTGTACATTTTTCGGTAGAAAAATGTCCCGGCTGAAAGCCGGTTCCTCTTAAATTACAGGCTCGCTCTCGCTCGCCAGGATAAAATAGACACCTAAATTGCACGAAAGGTCTTAAAATTGACAGAAATGGGGGCGAAAGTTCTTAAGATCGCCAAACTAATGGGGCGACTGTCTTAAAATCTCAAAAGCAATAATGGGGCTAAACATGAGGGAGAAAGGGGTCCAGAAAAAAAAAAATATCCCTCAAGTCGATATCTCCCCTTAAGTATAATTTGTCTACCGAAAAATGTACACATTTATCTTGAAGGGGGGAGGGGGGGGGAGGTGTCTAGGGGGTGTTTTTCTAAGCATAACGGAAATCTAGCGAGACAACTAAGAAATATAGGAATTAATTTATTAATAGGCCAAATAAATAAAAAAAAAAAAAAAAAAAAAAATGGTCAGTCTCCCCTGAAGATACGAATGTTAATGGAGTTATGTCTCGGATTGATGGTTATGACGTAGGACTTAGTACCGTTCAAACTGTTGCGCTATTATAATACTACATGTTCGTCATATTGTAATTTTGAATCAGTATATCCGACAAGTGAGACAATAACATGTTTCATTATACCCCCAAGTGCTCCAAAAGTTGGTTTAAGGGCAGGTTTTTAGTTTGTTCCCTACGTTTTCATCAAGCTTAAAATTACACCCCCTAGACCCCCTTTCAAGATAAATTTGTACATTTTTCGTTAGAAAAATTTCCCGGCCGGAGGCCGGTTGCTCCTAAATAACAGGCTCGCTATCGCTCGCCAGGAAAAAATCGACAGCTCAATGGCACGAAAGGTCTTAAAATTGATAGAAATGGGGAAAAATGTCTTAAAATGTCAAATCTACTAGGGCGAACGTCTTAAAATCTCAAAAGCAATGGGGCTAAACATGAGGGAGAAAGGGGTCCAGAAAAAAAAAATCCCTCAAGTGGAAATCTCTCCTTAATGGAAATTTTATATGCAACTACCATGTCTCTGTGGTCGGGTTAATGCCAAGTGTTCCTAATTAACAGCGTATTTCGTTCCCAAAATCTAGGTAATAGCTGAGTCACCAAGATACCAACATTATATTAGGCTTTTATCCACCAACCAACGTCACCTCTAAACTCTCAATTAATGAAATCAACAAATACATGTGGCACTCCAAACGACTCGAACCTAGGATACTCACATCGAAATTCCGCGCACTTATGCCTTAAGGGGAGGTTTTTAGTTTGTTTCCTACTCCTCCATCAATCTTAAAATGTCACCCCCTTGACCCCCTTTCAAGATAAATTTGTACATTTTTCAGTAGAAAAATGTCCCGGCCGAAGGCCGATTACTCTTAAATTACAGGCTCGCTATCGCTCGCCAGGATAAAATCGACACCTAAATGGCACGAAAGGTCTTAAAATTGACAGAATGGGTCGGAAATTCTTAAAATCACCAAACTAATGGGGCAAACGTCTTAAAATCTCAAAAGCAATGGGGCTACACATGAGGGAGAAAGGGGTCAAGAAAAAAGTCCCTCAAGTGGAAATCTCCCCTTAAGCTATGAAGACAGTTACTCGCAGCTGAACAAAAGTGGTCGACATTTGTTTGTCTGCCGATAACGAACAGGGTATAGTTCAACCCAAGTGCATACTGAATACAATGTTTATCATGGAAAGGAAAAGTCACACACAAAAGTCACACATAAAAAGTCACACATAAAAAAGTCACACACAAAAAAGTCACACACAAAAAGTCACACACAAAAAAGTCACACACAAAAAGTCACACACAAAAAGTCACACACAAAAAAGTCACACACAAAAAGTCACACAAAAAGTCACACACAAAAAGTCACACACAAAAAGTCACACAAAAAGTCACACACAAAAAGTCACACACACAAAAGTCACACACAAAGTCACACACAAAGTCACACAAAAAGTCACACACAAAAAAGTCACACACAAAAAGTCACACACAAAAAAGTCACACACAAAAAGTCACACAAAAAGTCACACAAAAAAGTCACGCACAAAAAGTCACACACAAAAAGTCACACACAAAAAAGTCACACACAAAAAAGTCACACACAAAAAAGTCACACACAAAAAGTCACACACAAAAAAGTCACACAAAAAAGTCACACACAAAAAAGTCACACACACAATCAACAAAATATTCCAGCCAAAATAATATCATAAAAACAAGACCATTGCCAAACTTACATCCGCGATATGTTAAGGGGTGTCACCGTTTTTTTTTTTTTTTTTTTATCTTTCTCTCCCTCTCTCTTTGGCTTGTATCTATTCGGCCCCGTTCAGCCTATTGTTTAAAGACGTTTACCCCCATCCAGGAGTCAATATTTTCCTGGCGAGCGGTAGCGAGCCAGCACATATATATTTTTGTTTTGACAGCAGGCTAAATTTGTACAGTTTTCGATAGGAAAATGTCTCCGGCGAAGCCGGATTTCTCCATACAATGCTGGCTCGCTATCGCTCGCCAGGAAGAAATCGACACCTGGATGGGGATAAACGTCTTAAAACAGTTAGCTGAAGGGGGCCGGATGGATACAAGCCAGGGACAGAGAGAAAAGGAGAGAAAGAGAAAATAAGCTGGTGACCCCCCTTAATAGCCCCGTCGTAATAAAATCGTGATTGCTTTCTCCCTTTACACAAAATTTTATTGTCGTTATTTCAGCGGAATTCCTTAAACGAGCGCATCAAACGCCCATTGCAGTGATAATGATGGTGCACGGAATCACTATTTGGAGGAATTGAGCCGAAAAGAGTCCAAAACCTGTAGGCATCGTAGGAGTTTTATTTTTCTCTTGTAGGCATCGTAGGAGTTTTATTTTTCTCTTGTAGGCATCGTAGGAGTTTTATATTTCTCTTGTAGGCATCGTAGGAGTTTTATATTTCTCTTGTAGGCATCGTAGGAGTTTTATATTTCTCTTGTAGGCATCGTAGGAGTTTTATATTTCTCTTGTAGGCATCGTAGGAGTTTTATATTTCTCTTGTAGGCATCGTAAGAGTTTTATTTTTCTCTTGTAGGCATCGTAAGAGTTTTATATTTCTCTTGTAGGCATCGTAAGAGTTTTATTTTTCTCTTGTAGGCATCGTAAGAGTTTTATATTTCTCTTGTAGGCATCGTAGGAGTTTTATATTTCTCTTGTAGGCATCGTAGGAGTTTTATTTTTCTCTTGTAGGCATCGTAGGAGTTTTATTTTTCTCTTGTAGGCATCGCAGGAGTTTTATATTTCTCTTGTAGGCATCGTAGTTTTATTTTTCCCTTGTAGGCATCGTAGGAGTTTTATATTTCTCTTGTAGGCATCGTAGGAGTTTTATATTTATCTTGTAGGCATCGTAGGAGTTTTATTTTTCCCTTGCCTTTTTTTAGAAGAGGATGCGACCTAGGATATCGAGTGAAATTTTCCTAGCGATTATATAATTATTCCCTTTACCCAAGAATGGAGCGTAGTCATATATGCAGGATTCGAAACTGCATAATAAATCGTAGGCTTGTGCATATTTCATTAACTGTCTTGGTAGCGTAATGCATAAGTAAGCGGAATTTTGATGTGAGTATCCTAGGTTCGAGTCCTTGGAGTGCCACATGTATTTGTTGATTTAATTAATTGAGTTTAGAGGTGAAGTTGGTTGGTGGAAAAAATATAATAATAATATATGTTGTTTTTCAGCTGAGAGTAAATTACCAATGTCATAATCTTAATTATTGGGGATGATTTTATAGCGATATATGATTTTATTAATGAGAACTTGGCAGTATGGTGCAATGACATAAATTACATGATCTTGGCATAATAATCTAACTATATAACCATTTATAAGTAAGGTAATTAAATGGTGATAAGCGATTAAAGATATGAATACATGTTTACAGCAGCATGGTAGGTACGGCAAATTGTGACTATTCCGTAATGTACGTTCTACCTGTGTTCTGGTTACTGGTGAGTTACTTATACCCACCCCACTCTCACTCTCATTCTCTCTCTCTCTCTCTCTCTCTCTCTCTCTCTCTCTCTCTCTCTCTCTCTCGCTCTCACACACACAAGCACACACACACACACACACACACACACACACACTCTATTTGCGCATGTGTGTGTATGGTTAGGTATGCAATTTTCATACGAATGGGTAGCAAACAGACAATATAAAGGGATTCATGGACAGCAACACACACACACACACACACACACACACACACACACACACACACACACACACGGTTATATATAAACTGTATATATGTGTGTGCGTGTATGTGTGTGCGTGTATGTGTGTGTGTGTGTGTGTACAAGTAAACATTAGGTTCTTGTTGTATAACGATTTTTGTTTGTTTTTTTACTTAAGGGAGCCCACCTCGCTTTTTTTCTCTTTCTCTCCCTCTCTCTTTGGCTTGTATCCATTCGGCCCCATTCAGCCTACTGTTTTAATACGGTTACCTCTATCCAGGTGTCAATATTTTCCTAGCGAGCGGTAGCAAGCCAGCATACATATATTTTTGTTTTACAGCAAGCTAAACTTGTACATTTTTCGATAGAAAAATTTCTCCGGCGAAGCCGGATATCTCCATACAATTGTGGCTCGCTATCGCTCGTTAGGAAAAAATCGACACCTGGATGGGGATAAAAGTCTTAAAACAGTTGGCTGAATGGGGCCGAATGGATACAAGTCAGAGAAAGAGAGAACAAGGAGAGAAAGATAAAAAAAGCAGGTGACCCCCCTTAAACAATGGCGAACTAGCTTAACCGATTAATTTACAAAGATGGTTAAATTAACATATACTCATAAGTATATGTATAAGTATAAGTATAAGTATATGTATAAGTATATGTATAAGTATATGTATAAGTATAATGTATAAGTATAAGTATAAGTATAAGTATATGTATAAGTATATGTATAAGTATAAGTATAAGTATAAGTATATGTATAAGTATATGTATAAGTATAAGTATAAGTATAAGTATATGTATAAGTATAAGTATAAGTATATGTATAAGTATAAGTATATGTATAAGTATATGTATAAGTATATGTATAAGTATATGTATAAGTATAAGTATAAGTATAAGTATATGTATAAGTATAAGTATAAGTATATGTATAAGTATATGTATAAGTATATGTATAAGTATATGTATAAGTATAAGTATAAGTATAAGTATATGTATAAGTATAAGTATAAGTATATGTATAAGTATATGTATAAGTATAAGTATAAGTATAAGTATATGTATAAGTATAAGTATAAGTATATGTATAAGTATATGTATAAGTATATGTATAAGTATATGTATAAGTATATGTATAAGTATATGTATAAGTATAAGTATAAGTATATGTATAAGTATAAGTATATGTATAAGTATATGTATAAGTATAAGTATAAGTATAAGTATAAGTATATGTATAAGTATAAGTATAAGTATAAGTATAAGTATATGTATAAGTATATGTATAAGTATATGTATAAGTATATGTATAAGTATATGTATAAGTATAAGTATAAGTATAAGTATAAGTATATACATTATACTTATACATATACTTATACATAAGTATAAGTATATGTATAAGTATAAGTATAAGTATAAGTTATGTATAAGTATAAGTATAAGTATATGTATAAGTATAAGTATAAGTATAAGTTATGTATAAGTATAAGTATAAGTATAAGTATAAGTTATGTATAAGTATATGTATAAGTATAAGTATAAGTATATGTATATGTATAAGTATAAGTATAAGTATAAGTATATGTATAAGTATAAGTATATGTATAAGTTATGTATAAGTATAAGTATATGTATAAGTATAAGTATAAGTATAAGTTATGTATAAGTATAAGTATATGTATAAGTTATGTATAAGTATAAGTATAAGTATATGTATAAGTATAAGTATATGTATAAGTTATGTATAAGTATAAGTATATGTATAAGTATAAGTATAAGTATAAGTATATGTATAAGTATATGTATAAGTATAAGTATAAGTATAAGTTATGTATAAGTATAAGTATATGTATAAGTATAAGTATAAGTATAAGTTATGTATAAGTATAAGTATATGTATAAGTATAAGTAGAAGTTTTGTTTTTGTTAACCCTGTCTGTTCCGCAGCATCTTTTTTTATTTTATGCTAGCTATGATTAGACGATTTTGTGCAGCTTAATAAGGATCTGTGGTAGTAAAAAGGGTTAAGCGAGCTAGTTCGAAGCCTATTAATTGCTGGAGGTCCTTTTTAAATTGAATATAATCGTCTATCAGTAGCCAACATTTAGTTATAAAGACGTCTCCGGTACAGAAGGGGTTAAATGAGCCAATGACAAATTATCTGGTCTTGAATAATTAATTAACCCCTAATTACATTGTCATTACTTAATTAGCATAGTCCCTTCTAAGTCTCCCATATACAGATTTTAAGATCTATTAAGGGGAGGTCTCCACTTCAGGGATTTTTTTCTTGACCCCTTTCTCCCTCATGGTTAGCCCCATTGTTTTTGAGATTTTAAGACGTTTGCCCACATAACTTTGGTGATTTTAAGAATTTCCGCCCCATTATGTCAATTTTAAGACCTTTCGTGCAATTTAGGTGTCGATTTTAACCTGGCGAGCGATAGCGAGCCTGTAATTTAAGAGTAACCGGCCTTCGGCCGGGACATTTTTCTACCGAAAAATGTACAAATTTATCTTGAAAGGGGGTCAAGGGGGTGACTTTTTAAGATTGCTGGAGGAGTAGGAAACAAACTAGAAACCTCCCCTTAATTAAGCTTAATGTATGCTTCTAAGCAAACGATTTCTTATAGTTGAGATAGATTGTAAGCCTTTTGTGATTAATAAGATGAAAACGTTTTGTTGAGAAAAAATAGCAGGAATCGTATTTTGTGAACAATATGCTTTGGTACGGGATGATACACTGTATATTAAGAGAGCCCACCTCGCATTATGGCTCTTTCTCTCCCTCTCCCTTTGGCTTGTATCCATTCGGCCCCATTCAGCCTACTGTCTTAAGACGTTTACCCTTATCCAGATCCAGGTGTCAATATTTTCCTGGTGAGCGGTAGCGAGCCAGCATATATATTTGTTTGTCTTTGACAGCAAGCTAAATTTGTACATTTTGCTATAGAAACATTTCTCCGGCAAAGCCGGATTTCTCCACACAATGCTGGCTCGCTATCGTTCGTCAGGAAGAAATTGACACCTGGATGGGGATAAACGTCGTAAAATAGTTGGCTGAATGGGGCCGAATGGATACAAGCCAGAGAAAGAGAGAAAAGGAGAGAAAGAGAGAACAAAGCAGGTGACCCACCTTAATCTAGGACAAGTAAACATTCTCTAAACATTGTCTTTTCTCTATCACCGCTCACCATTAATTAGTTTTATATTTCATTTTTTTTATAATGCTTTTACTGAGAGAGAGAGGACAACAATCACCCTTATTGTTACTCACCCATATTTTCCATTAATAGGTTCCAACCATAAAAGTGGACAAAATAAGTAGAGAGTCAAATAACTACTCACTTGATAATTACGATGGCATAACATACAGTGTATTGTCCTTTGTATTCATTTGTGTATGATGATGTGTGTTAAAGCTTCTACCCCCCCCCCCCCCCCCCCCCCTCCCCCCACCCCCTTCTCCCGGGCCGGTATTAAAAGTGGAAAAGTATATCTATATAATTATATCTATATATATCTATATATATATATATATATATATATATATATATATATATATATATATATATATATATATATATATATATATATAGAGAGAGAGAGAGAGAGAGAGAGAGAGAACTGAAGTAATACACCACACCACTTGCCCGCCCCCCCTCCTACCCCCAAGTGTCATAACCAGCCGCCCAGAGGTTTCAGCTTATTAGAACGTATAATCCTCCTCTGATTAATTAGGCAGCCCCCAGAGACTTATGGTGGGGCCTGAATTTAATTAGCGCTTTCCCAAACTTATGAGGAGAGCGGGTTACAAAATAGGGCAACTCTACGCATTGATTTATGGCTGTTAGGGCTTATCATTAACCCTTTCACGCATTTATGACGCAGAGGTTACCAGACTAGCAATAAGAATTAGAGTTATCTCACTCTTATAATTACCTCTCCAAAATTAGTTTTCTGCCCACAGCTAACTCAAAGACAACTGCAGAGGTTGAAGTAACTAAACTAAAGGTATCTTAATACCCCTGATGGTAACAAAGGCTTTAAAGTATCCCCAGTAGGCTCAAAATCGCGTCATATGTCGGAGAGGGTTAATATAAACTTAATTTCTGCTTAAGCTATGTGATGACAGGCCAATGAATCCTATTAGTGATTTTAATGACTTTAGATAAAAACCTATTTTCTTTCGTTAGCTATTGTTCAGCGTAATATTGTATTTCATTTGATATAGTTATGTTTTTATCATTATGGTTTGATATAATTCACCCGATGCCTATATTGGTGTTCCGTATATACTGTATATCGTTCAAATATATGATTAGAAAGCTGCCTAGAATCACCTTGTCTAAAAAGTACATATTTGTCGGCTAACACATATCCTCGTTGGAAGTTACACACACACACACACACACACACACATATATATATATATATATATATATATATATATATATATAATTATATATATATATATATATATATATACAGTATATATAAACTAAGAAAACATAGCATAGCCTGTCGTATAGAAACATAGCCCAACATTTAACCTAGACGGAGACGCTTGTAAAATAATATATATACCACCTTTGCATTTGTGTGTTGAAAGAAATATATAAGCGCTAAAGCTAGCGAAATAAATCTGCCAATCAAACCTTTTTATATATCTCACAATTGCTACATATTCAGTAACTCAACCCACTGTCACTTAACCCATTCTAGGTTATGACGCATAATTTAGTTTGTTCTGGCTATCATTAGACAATTTTAAGGGAGCCCACCTCGCTTTTTTTTTTCTCTTTCTCTCCCTCTCTTTTTGGCTTGTATCCATTGGGCCCCATTCAGCCTACTGTTTTAAGACGTTTACCCCCATCCAGGCGTCAATATTTTCCAGGCGAGCGGTAGCGAGCCAGCATAAATATATTTTTGTTTTGACAGCAAGCTAAATTTGTAAATTTTCGATAGAAAAATGTCTGGCGAAGCCGGATTTCTCAATACAATGTTGGCTCGCTATTGCTCGCCAGGAAGAAATCAACACCTGGATGGGGACAAATGTCTTAAAAACAGTAGCCTGAATGGGACCGAATGAATACAACCAAGAAAGTTGGAAAAACAGAAAAAAGGAAAAAAAAAAAAAAAAAAAAAAAAAAAATTCACTCCACTTAATAATCTCCAAGGAAATTACAGCTCTCACCCACGTTTATCACTAAAAAACTTTGTGTAAATCGAGTTTGTGTACTAAGTCCGCGCCTGCTTCTTGCTATCCTAACTTTCTTTATTTGGATTAGAACTTTGAAGCAGCTCTTTTTTTTGTTTAGAGATACGAGTGAAACAAGACATGGGAGACAGGCAGAAGCAGAGAGCATAATTGGCTTGCCCTAACTGCCTTTATTCTCTTGTTAACTTGCTTTGTGGCTTTCGGCAATGTTGGAGAGAAAAGACAATCAAAGTTCTAATAATTACATTTGTGTATTGTTCAGTAGCATATGTTCAGTGTATATTATGATACTCAATATGTTCAGTGTATATTGTGATACTCAATATGTTCAGTGTATATTGTGATACTCAATATGTTCAGTGTATATTGTGATACTCAATATGTTCAGTGTATATTATGATACTCAATATGTTGTGTATATTGTGATACTCAATATGTTCAGTGTATTTTGTGATACTCAATATGTTCAGTGTATATTGTGATACTCAATATGTTCAGTGTATATTATGATACTCAATATGTTCAGTGTATATTGTGATACTCAATATATTCAGTGTATATTGTGATACTCAATATGTTCAGTGTATATTATGACACTCAATATGTTCAGTGTATATTGTGATACTCAATATGTTCAGTGTATATTATGATACTCAATATGTTCAGTGTATATTGTTTTACTCAATATGTTCAGTGTATATTATGATACTCAATATGTTCAGTGTATATTGTTTTACTCAATATGTTCAGTGTATATTGTGATACTCAATATGTTCAGTGTATATTGTGATACTCAATATGTTCAGTGTATATTATGATACTTAATATGTTCAGTGTATATTGTGATACTCAATATGTTCAGTGTATATTGTGATACTTAATATGTTCAGTGTATATTGTGATACTCAATATGTTCAGTGTATATTGTGATACTCAATATGTTCAGTGTATATTGTGATACTCAATATGTTCAGTGTATATTGTGATACTCAATATGTTCAGTGTATATTATGATACTCAATATGTTCAGTGCATATTGTGATACTCAATATGTTCAGTGTATATTGTGATACTCAATATGTTCAGTGTATATTATGATACTCAATATGTTCAGTGTATATTATGATACTCAATATGTTCAGTGTATATTATGATACTTAATATGTTCAGTGTATATTGTGATACTCAATATGTTCAGTGTATATTATGATACTCAATATGTTCAGTGTATATTATGATACTCAATATGTTCAGTGTATATTGATACTCAATATGTTCAGTGTATATTGATACTCAATATGCGAATATGCAAAAACATGTCAATTCATAATATCGCATTATGGGGGGTGACCTGCTTTTTTCTCTTTCTTTATTGTATCCATTTAGCCCCATTCAGCCTACTGTTTTAAGACATTTATCCCCATCCAGGTGTCGATTTTTTCATAGCGAGCGATAGCGAGCCAGCATTTTAAGGAGAAATCCGGCTTCGCCGGAGAAATTTTTCTATCGAAAAATTTACAAATTTAGACAGCTATCTAACTCATCCAAAATATGGTGGCTCGCTATCGCTCGCCAGGTATGAATCAACACCTGGATGGGGATAAACGTCTTAAAACAGTATGCTAAATGGGGCCGAATGGATACAACCCAGAGAGAGTGAAAAGTAAAGCAGGTCACCCCCCTTAATTTATGATGCAAGCGATGTGACATCTACCTATATTCTGCTTCTTTTCAACTGACGGTAAAATGCAAAGTTCCCATCAAAATTTATCAGTTATTTTGAAGATTTTGTAGTGATGAAATATGGTGCTACTTGTATATACTTGGTCTTACTGTAATGCAGAGACCTAGTAGTTTCATATTTCTCCATTGAGTATCGAGAAATTAGCTGCTAAGGGATGACATTTATCGTCAGATGAAAAGAAGCAGAGTATAGTGTTGTGAAAGAGTGAACCAATATAATGCTCTCACAGGAAAATATTTAGTTTAAAGGCCAGTTTTATGAGTTGAACACTTTGTAGTAACACTTGAAATTGATAGACCACATATTCGCGTTAGTCTATCTATCTATCTATCTATCTATCTATCTATCTATTTACTGTACTTTACTATGTACTGTACAATCGGGGGTATTAAGTGTTGTCATAGATTCCATTGATTTTCGCTCAAAAAGTGTTATTGGTATCTTTATAGTTACTGGGAAAAGTGCTTATCCCTCAGATTATTAGTCAGTGTCCGAAACTTTTTGAAATATCTGACAACACTTATTAACCTCGACTGTACAGAACAAGAAGGTTCGTGAGGGAGATCAACCTACAGGGTTGGTTAAGAACGCCTAACTTCTAGGAAGTTGACTAAGCAAGATACAGGATGTGATATCTCTATAAGAAACAGAAACAAAAAAATCAACAGTCTCCTGGTATGCAAAGAGAAAGGAACTGGATTTCTATGTTGTCAACGAGTAGGAGAAAGTAGTGTGGAAGGTTTTGATGAGTAGATACTATTTACTCATTAAAACCTTCCAATAGTTCACCTAATAATATTATTATTAGGTGAAATATTGAGGCTTTATAGCATGGAAAAACAAACAACAAAACAAAAACATTTCCTCTACCCCAACTGGAATTAATATACAAGTAAGAACATGGGGTAATGAAGGGGAAACCTTTTTGTAAACAAATAATCGCATCATCAATTTATACTAATTTTTGGGAATCGTTCCATTAACCCCTTCTGTACCGGCAACGTCCTTATAACTTTACGACTACTATTAGACGATCTTGTTCAGTTTCAAAAGGGCCTCCAGCAATTAAGAGGCTTTGAACTATCTCACTTAACCCACTTTACTACCACAGATCCTTCTTAAGCTGCACATAATCCTCTAAATATAGCTAGATTAAAATGATATAGACGTCCTGGTACAAAAGGGGATAAGAAAAGAGCAGATCAAGTGAGTCCTTGAATGATACCTAAACTAACTTAGTCTGACCTTTCCTATCTTAGTTTTCAGAGGGTGGTGAGCTGCATTTTCAGTTTTAGGTTATATTCTCCTTTTGTACAGTCGCACTAATAAGTGATGTCCCGGCACCAAGAATGTGTTGATTAATAATTGGTATCAGCAATATCTAAGCTTCATTTCTTTATATCGAGTGAAATATACAAACATGTTCCTACACCTACCCACCCTATTCAACATCTGACAGACATTAATACAGCACAGAGCGAGCCAAACGTAATGACAGCTGGGACATGACTAATTAGCGCGACTGAACAAGCCCCAACAAGCTTCGAAACAATGTAGCCTACAATACAGTAGCTGCAACTACATTTGGCCGAAACATATACCTGTTTTTGTTACCCATAAACTTATAATAGAAAACTAGAGCGGCCACATAGAAAACCCAGAATACTGCAGAGTTATATGGGTAACTATACTAAAGGATCGTGGAAACGCTAGGCGATATACTGTACATTCCAACTCTCACAACACGCGATGGTACAATAATACAGCAACACATGAACACACACTCAAACTAACATACAAACAAGTGGACGGATCCAAGACCTATAAAGTACAAGTACCGATACAGTACTACAAGATATGACCACCTATCAATACCAATGCCCCTCCTGATTGACATCTAAACACTTATCATGGATCCCCCACCAGTTGCCTTATCAAACGTAAAATCCTACAACACTTGCACAGTTATCTGGGGAAAGTGACCCTAAGCACACTGTGCATCAACGGTGAAGAAGAAGAAGAAGAAGAAGAACATACAAACTTACAACTACACAAGCCTATAGTTACAATTGTTACCCAGTGTTGGGGTTTGTGCTGAGGAGTAAATAAAATATATGGCGAAATAGTTTTATAACAACAGTCACAACACAGACATGTACAATTATGCTCTCACATATAAACACACACTCACATTCACATGTACACTTAAAATACACACCCGTTTAGCCAAATCGTGTTGGGGCTTGCACTGAAGAGAGAATAAGTATTAAAGACTCCACACTTATCATAAAACGAAGACGCAAAATATATAAGCTCACACATAAAATAAACTTACACACACACACATGCACACATCCAAAACTGGTTCGTTCCCCAGTGTTGAGGTTTGTAATGAAGTGTGTGTGTGTGGGGGGGAGGGGGGGGGGGGGGTACATAATAAGTGTTATAACAACCTGCACATACAGCACTCACAGACCCGAACACATACATATTAAGGGAGCCCACCTCGCTTTTTTTCTCTTTCTCTCCCTCTCTCTTTGGCTTGTATCCATTCGTCCCCATTCAGCCTACTGTTTTAAGACGTTTACCCCATCCAGGTGTGTATATATACTGTATATATATATATATACAGTATATATATATATATATATATATATTTATTTATTTATATATATATATATATATATATATATATATATATATATATATATATATATATATATATATATAGAGAGAGAGAGAGAGAGAGAGAGAGAGAAGGAACGTGTCCAAGTAGCCTACCTGTCACTCCCTCAGTGAAGTACATTAACCCAGGTAAATAATTTAGTCGAGAACAGAATCCATTAGGCCAAGAAATAGAAGGTTTTATGTTAACGTACCCATCCCTAAGGTATTGTGTACCCATTTGGATTCTGAAAACCCTTCGAATCATAAT